>PNEQ01000756.1:0-16508 GCA_003012365.1 Medauroidea extradentata
GTAGGTGGCCAAGTGAACTCATTGAAATAGACCTAGCGGTCCACCTCATTGTCGTACCCCGGGCACTACCCACCGAGGCGGTGTCAACAATGGCTAGCAGGCAACAATGGTCAGCCAAGCAGGACGAGCGCAGGAAGGGCTCGACCGCACCAGGGGTGGCAGCTTAGGTAGGAACGTAATTGTTGAGACCCCGGTGCAATAATATATATATATATATATATAAACATTAGGGTGTACTCCGAGTGTTTTTTTAAGTGTCCTCTTTTTTTTAATGCCATGAACAAACATGTTTCCTCTTTTTGGGTTACACTGTTGTGGCAACCCTATACTTAATGAGTATTAATTATAGAAGTACGTACAGTATTTTTATAGCAAGAAAATTATTATTGACTGTGTAAATTATATACATATGTTAAAATATTTTCTACTTTAACATACTCAGCACTACTGTAGAAAACTCTTTTCTATTTAAGCTGGTAAGATTAATTAATAATGTGTTGTTGAGGCCTGTTAATGTATTCTTCAGAGAGATTGACGATGAAGACAAAATGTTGTATGGTGATCCTGATGCACCGAATGAGAGCCAAGGAACTGCAGAGCCTGCGAAGAAAGTCAGTACAGCCAAGCTTGAAGTGGTAGATAAAGATGTGCCATGGTGAGTTTATAGAGTTGTTCTTCAAAGAAAGCTGTGCCAAAAAGCTAAGTTGTTATGTATGTTTTGTAAATTTTAATGACTCTACTGATGTTAATTTTTTTTTATATACTGTTTACAATTTTTTTTTAATTTATTTATTTAAAAGCTTATGAGATCATGCAGTTGAAAATTATGTTGAAGGAAGAGTCAAGATTTTATGGTTTAATTTTAAGCTTATTTCTGTTTTTAAAATTTGATCATGTCAGTGTAATTGTACAGTATTTATTTTTGTGAATTGTAGGTACGGCTGCATAGATAACACTCATAATGAAACAGATGTTTGTGTAAAATTTGTAGTACACTATAACTTTTAAGTAGCCATTATACTGAGAAAGAGAGCATCATCTTACAAAATAATAAAGTGATGAAAAATTACTGTACTACAAAAGAAAATCATATTTAAAATGTTTCAAATTATTGTAGTGTAAATTCTGTAAATTTTCGGCAGTTATTATGTTCTTCAAGTTAAATTGTAAAATCAGTTTGGGTATGTAATTGTTTAAAAGGGAAGACACAATGTTAAATGAAGGAAATTAAAATTTTTGGCTAATTTAGTATTATTTTGTCACTTAAATAAAATTTCAGTTTCAGGCTGTGTATAACAGGCATTATGAAGATAACAGTATTTTGGATTTATTGCTGTTCATATGATATTGGCTCTAGTCATACTGTGATTAGATGTGTAGTATGCTCAAATGTTTCTGATTACTGTAATCTATTTATTATTAAAAGGGAAATCTGCTGTAGTTTTTTTTGTCTCCATATTATAAAAGTACAGTTGTAGTAGAACTACTGAAAAGAAAGCATGTTGCGACAATTGTTTGGGCCAGATGTACCTCGTCTGCTTCTCCAACCCTTTACATGTGGTAGATGGCCAGTTGTTCCTCCACAGTCCAGCACCTTCATTGCCCTTGTTGGGGTCTTCCACATTGTTACTTATAAGAATCTAATCCCCATTGAGTCCATCTCTGTCAATATCTTACAAGTACTCACAGTTGATACTTGTAAATAGGTACACACACACGAAGGAATGACACACATTTTATGCGCGGAAGCGTGGTCGCGACATTTCGCCAGTATCAAACTGGCTTCCTCGGGCGGCAGGACATGGCACACTGCAATCCAGCAGCAGTGTGTGCTCTTTTACCTGTAAGCCTAGTGGCTGGAAGGCAAACTAAGCAAGGCGGGAATTTCAAACATGGATCAGTAATGTAGGTCTAGTTGTGATGACTTGCAATGAATTGGGGGAGGAAAAGTGAGTTATCTGATACTGAGGCCTTGAGGTTGTCTTAATTTGGTGATATATTGGTGGGCCAGTTCCCAGCGTCTGAGCTCTGAACTATTGCAAAAAGATGTCAAGGATTTCACAATTATGGTGCTGATGGAGAGTACATAGGCCAAACCACTAACACTCTAAGACAGAGAATGAATGGCCACAGAGCTGACACAAAGCAAGCCCTAGCTGGGCGAAACATCTGACCACAAGAAAAACCAGTCACAGCTCATGCAGTTTCCCACAACAAAGACTTTGATTCCTGCTACAGCACCAGAATTGTGAAATCCTTGACATCTTTTTGCAATAGTTCAGAACTCAGACGCTGGGAACTGGCCCACCAATATATCACAAAATCAAGACAACCTCCAGGCTTCAATATCAGATAACTCACTTTTCCTCCCCCCTATTCATTGCAAGCCATCACAACTAGACCTACATTACTGATCCATGTTGGAAATTCCCGCCGTGCTTAGTTCGCCTTCCAGCCGCTAGGCTTACAGGTAACGGAGCAGACACTGCTGGTGGATTGCAGTGTGCCATGTCTTGCCGCCCGAGGAAGCCAGTTTAATACTGGCGAAACGTCGCAACCGCGCTTCCGCGCAAAAATGTGTGTCGTTCCTTCGTGTGTGTGTACCTATTTACAAGTATCAACTGTGAGTACTTGTGCTCCTGTCTGTTACATTACTTTGTTAGCCTAGCAGCCTATTTCTGACCATTCTGTCAATATCTTGGGTCTTTTGCAGTATCCGATAGGTGCACCTGTTGCTGTGACTGTGAAAATAGAGGAACAATGGAGTTCACAGTCTTAAATCTCTACCTTCTTCCCCTGGTGTACATGAATCTCAGCCTAAACACAGAAGACTTGTCTCTAGCAGGTTGGCTCCTCCTGTACTCTTTGATCCTTAGCAGGCCTCAGAACTATTTTCGCTTCCAGTGGTTGGGCTACAGTATCTGACGTTACCAGGTCTGGGCTCCTGTCACTGCCCTGTTCTACAGGGCAGGCAGTAATTGGGATGGATGAGCTAATAGGCGATGGATTACCTCAAGAGTATTGGTCCCCACGAGACTGCCTGACCCTTTGCTAGTGGCTTCTATGTCAGTGTGGCATGAACTCAACTTTCTCTCGTGCTGCTGTGGACAATATTCCCAACCCAAAGTAGTCACTCAGTGTAGAGTGGAGACACCAGTGTCCTTAATATACCTGTTTGTTCTGTGCCACGTAACAAGACTGGCAAGTTGCTGCGACCACATTGACCGAACCAAGACAGGTCAGACTTACATGGGATGAGGATTGAAGTGCATTTAAACTATCAAGAGCCAAGCCACACTGAACTGGAGAGAGGCAAATCGCAAGGCGCAACCATTTGGCTATGATCCAATGAAGCGAATATTCCTGCATGGCGTCCAATCACATTGGTGAATTTGTCTCCAGGGCCAATTGTCCCTTTAAGATTTCCTTACTTACTTTCTGAAATTTTTCTCCGAAGTGATAAAGAAGATAACGTGAATCATAGATAGTATGGAGAAATCAATTACTGTGCAATATGAAGTACCACTGGCTAGCCTCAGTCAATTGTTAATTTCAACAGTGGTTGGTTTGCCCCTATTATTTATTAGCCTTACCGGTGTTGACTTAATTGCACCTTTAGTGTTGGCCTTAATCTGTACAACGTCATTCCTACTTCTTTGCTTACCAATACTAATGGTCACTCTGTAACATAACTGCAGAATCTGCTACTGGCTTTTAACACCATCTCGCTGTTCCAAGTGTTCATCTTCATGGCGCGTTGCCTTTACCAAGTGATAGTGATTAAGTACATCTCCAATCAGTCCTCCTGCATGTACGGAGGGCGAAGCTGAGACCTGCTGTCGGGAAATGCGGATGTCTGGGCAGAGTTTATGCTCGCTGTGGTTAGTACCACGTGGTTCACCAAGGGCGAGGAGTGTTGTCCATAAAATTCTTCTTTACACCCCTTACAAGCCGAAATTCAGTACAGTATATGTATGGTACATGAGACTCTGGGTTCTGTACTTTGTAGTTGTCTATGAGACACAAAATTAGTAATTACCTAGTTAAATAGTTTGCACCATCTGCTATTCACACTGCTGCTCATTTCTGAAAATGATTTGTTTATTTTTTTATTTTTATTCCTCCTTGAAATGTTGGAGTACTAGATTTAGATATGGTCGAACTATAGTTATAAATAACAATGTGACTGTTTATATAATGTGCCAGGTGGAAAAAACGCCTGCAGGAGGTGAAGCCAACATATTGGTTGTTTCTAATCAGAGAAAATGGCAACCTTGAACTGTACACTCTCCCAGATTTCCAGCTGAGTTATGTGGTACGCAGCTTTGGACACGGTCATCGGGTACTGGTGGACAGTATGGAATTGTTGCAGAATGCCCCACCAAGTTTCACAGATTCTACGGTTGACAGAGAGGTAAGAATGTGCAGATAAATTTTATATTTTCTAATTTATGTCTGCGACGTATCACTGTCCCATTTGTTTTATGAAACATGATGTATCTTTAACTAGTGTTACTGCAAAACTAAAACAATGTTGCTAATTGCTACAGTAAAATATGAGTTTTTGTAGGTACGAGTAACCATAAGCTAATTTAAGTTCTTTATATGCAATTGTACCAGATAATCATCAAGAAATTTCTTTAGTTTTTCAATAAAATTAGTAGTTAGTTCCAGAATATGTATGTGATCATAATCATTTATTGTGTGTGTAACTTTAGTTTCAGTTACTGTTATCCAAAATTAAAAAAATTATCTTATGTGCAAAACTCTTGGAGAGAAAATTTTATCCTTCAATTGGACAACAGTACATCTTAAGATTAACTAATGCATGTGTAGGCAAATTTAGATGTACTGTGTTCCAAATTTTGATTTAATTGAAGAGTAAATTTGACAAGATCACTAGATCAGTTGCGTGCAGTGATTGCTGCTTTTGTGAACAATACAGCCAGTGGCATAGATAGTACTGTTTTGTTGGGAAGCACTCAAAGCAACCAACATCCGACCAGAAGTTCACGTCACAGGAAGTTCACTTTCTCATTGACCACCTAGGGGAAACTAGGGATATGCCCAACTTGACACCACCTCCACACACCCTAACCATGTGACGGTGCATTACGTTCTTATTTACCTAGTTTTATTTTCTGGAAGTTGTATACTGTCCATCATTCCAGAATCGTTGTTATTACTAAAGTTTCAGAATTTCCGAAGAAAATTCAAGATCATGTTTCTATGAAAATGGTACAAGTCATGCAAAGTGATAAACTGTGTACTCACATGCTCTTCTAAATCACTTGGTTGTAAGTATGTTATTTTCAGGTGCCTCAAACATTGATTCTTAGTATTACTGTATTTATATTAGTGTGTTACTAAGTTCTCTACCTTATTCCCATTTCACCATTTCTTTCTATTCTTATTTAATTAATGTTTCCAAATTTCATTTATATGCCATGCACTACTATACTTAAATGTTTTATATTTTTCAGTTTATATCCCCCACATCTGACATCACCATTTTTCTCAAATGTCAGAGAAATTAAAATTTTTGGAAACAAAAATAAACAGATAATTGTGGTTGGTAATTTTATTACCTTTTATCCCGACACAACCACAAAATAAATGTTTTACATCCATTAACAAAATTTCTTGTGGTGATTGCTGAAAATACGTTGGTATCGTCATTTTTCTGAGCAGCGTAACTTATTATGGGTTATTCGGGTGCTAGTGGGTAGATAAGTTGTAAGAAAAAATGTTGGTGTAAAATATTTTTTTGTTTATGTCTCCAATGGTTTTCAAGATATATCTGAAGAAAGGTTAAATTGGTGACCGTCTCCCAATGTGCACTATGTCGGTGCAGAAGCTGTACAACATATCTACCAAGTTTCTTGCGTTGACTAATTTTTTGTGGGTTAAAAAAATATATTTCTTGCACTATGATTCTAGTCTTTATGCATTTCAATTTTGGAAAACTTGCCAGCAAGGAGAAAAGTGCTTGCAATTTTTTTCTTCAAGTTTTAAATATGTACTGCAAAGGTGTAATAGAGTAACTATAAATGTTTGTTATGTCATTACATATAAAGCATAAGGAATATGTTTTTACTTTGTAAATGCAGGTGCAGGAGATCTTGATGGTGGCATTGGGGCACCATGGAAATAGACCAATCCTGCTAGCACGGCTCGAAGATGAGTTGCTGTTGTATCAGGCTTATCGCTACAGCAAAGGGAACTTGAAGATACGCTTCCGTCGTCTACCTCACAGTATCTTGCCTCGTGAACGAACTTCAGGGTGAGAAATTAAGTTTGTTCCAAGAGTGTGTAGTTACATATCTGCCACATTTACTAAGTGGCAAAAGA
Source organism: Medauroidea extradentata (assembly GCA_003012365.1). NCBI lineage: Eukaryota > Metazoa > Arthropoda > Insecta > Phasmatodea > Phasmatidae > Medauroidea > Medauroidea extradentata. Next base: position 6,352 of record PNEQ01000756.1, read on the forward strand.
GAGTAGCATTACTGCTTAATGCAATTTTTACATTTGAAATACCTAGTACATTATGTGTAGTTTTACAGTACAGTATTTATAAGAATGTGTTAAATGTAGTTGTGTGTTTTACATTAAAATCATGGTGATTTTAGTAGTTTTAATTTTTGAAATGGATATAAGTTATTAAGTGATGTATGTATCGGACATAAGATGAGTGAATTGCAAATGTTAGAAGCATAGAAATGCATCTGTACAGTTAGAGATGTATGTGACCTTGAGAACTAATCAAAGCTTTAATGAAAGTTTTTTGGTAACAAAGCTATGTACCCCACTTTTTTATTTTCTAATATTGTTGTTGATTTCTGCATATTTAATTTTTCAGAACAAAAGTGAACATTAATGACGAAAACTTTGGAGATACTTATGTGTCGCAGTTCAGGTACTTCAGCAACATTGCCGGCTACAATGGGGTATGATTTAATTCTTACAAATCAAAGTTTAATCTTTCTTTATTATTTGGGTCTTTAAGAATTTAGTTTTTCTTTTCTTTGATGTGTGTAGGTGTTTATCTGTGGTCCCAATCCTCACTGGCTCTTTTTGACGTCTCGAGGGGAACTACGAACGCACCCGATGGGTATTGATGGTCCTGTTACCTGCTTTGCTCCATTCCATAATGTTAACTGTCCACAGGGCTTTCTGTATTTCAACAAGAAGGTAGATTATTACTATCATAATGAAACAATTTTTGCATATCTGTTAATAAAATACTGTCTTTTCTTTGCTGGAATTTTGTTATTTTTTTGTTTTATGGAACATATGAAATAAAAATTATTAAATTTCTTTATAGATTTTTTTTTTTATATAATTTTGACAAAATTAGTTGTCAATAATCACTGCAAATGTCTTTAAATTACGATGCAATTAATATTCATACACACCTTTAATTGCAGCTGTTTTTTGTGTGAACTGATTGAAGTAAGTTGTATCAAGTAGATTACAACAATTTTTTTGTTAGTCATCTTCTAGTTTCTCAGTAGGTTTAGTTACATACAGTAGAATCTCGTTGTAGCGAAATTTCATGGTTCTGGGTTCGAACTTCGCTATAGCCGAATTTGGCCGATTTTGACCCCTAAACCCAAAAATTACTTTGAAACTTTCTTTAATCTTATTTAATTACAAAGTAATGCGTTATTCTAAGGAAATACAGGTTTATTTTAACAGGTAAGTATGCGCTGGTTACAATGATACGTAACAAGTATGGGTGCAACTAGTATTCGCTAAGTCAAAACGGGCCAAAAACTCTGCTGCGTCATGTTAGTACATATGGCTATCAATCGCTGGACCACCTCAACGGTGTCCTGTCCATGCAGGTGCGTGGCAAGAGTGCATGCGCCGGCAGAGTCAACATGATTACACTGCCGGCCGCTGCAGACCAATGTAATCAGTTTGACAAGTGTAGCAATTTATTTATTTATTTTAGCATGCATGCTCTCATAATAATACTGTGTGCTCTTTAACACTGTGGTATGCGTCAAATAGTCTGTGCGCTTGCCCGAGACATATAAAAGTAAGCTTGGACGGGTGAATGTAATTTTTCACTTGTCCATTGGGCAGGTACTGCTAGTGTTACTTGCCAGGAAAAATAAGCGACGCCAACATTGGTAGTTGGTTTATTTTCACGCACTAGTCATGAACTGTGTTTAGTGGCGGCACGAAGATAACTTTGAAGCCAGTTAGCAGTAACAGAAGTGCGTGCACGTGTACGTATTGACTTTGAGTAAGGTCACAAGTTTGTGATTTTATTCCGGCAGTGTGCCGACAGAAAACGTATCTGACCTACGTGAGCGCTGCCAAATCTAAATAGACAGTTCATTGAAAAGCAGTGCTAAAGCTAGACATGCTCGTTTTCACACGTGGCCCACCATCTGTGATTTTTTTTTACTTTTTATGTGAGCATGAAGGTGAATCAGAACAGCAAATGTGTCCTCTCATCAGCCGTCATTGCTGCTTATCTCAAAAAGCTGAAGGTTTACGGAGTAAAATATGAGCTGTAGCAAGCTAAGCAGAGATAAGCACAAGTAGTTGTGTGTGGGTGCGTGTGTGAGGGAAAGAGACAGCGCTTTCGTATCTCCCAGAGGCATTTCTTCTGTATGCGTGGTGTGTGTGTGACTCAGGTATAGCACAGCCACCGGCAATTATTCTTAGTGAAGAAACAGCATATGTCCGCCATTATTAAGTCAGAACCCGCAGTTCTTGTTACAAATAGCCGCGTGTGTCATCATCTGAGCTGAGCGGAAGCTTTTTGGGAGCACCTGACCACAGTGTGTCTGGCCGCTCTCCAGGAGAATTTATCATTTTCTAAGAGACTTACATTTTATCACCGTTCCTTTGCATTTGGGAAAATTCCGGGCCTCCAATTATAGCTGAATTCTAATGAACATAAAGTATTTTAAATAATCTTTCCTGCTCACGATGTTAACTTTTTCCGTTTTATTCCTTCAAAATTATTTTAAAAAACAATTTTTTTTGGCGGGAATTGAGAATACTGTTGTAGTTTCGTTGTTGTAGTAGCCAATGTCGTAGTTGCGCGGTTCGACTGTACGTATATCAAAATTCAAAATCGTAATCAATAAATAAAATTAGTAAAGCAAGCTGTTTGCAAAAATACACATGGTTGAAAGCTCAATGTTTAACTACGGAAACGTAGCCAACTGTCACCTGAGTTGAAATGGGGTGGGAGAAATAAAGGGCAACAATGCGCGCTTGGGTTAGGGGAGGGAAGTGAGATGTCCAGGCAGAAGCATGACTAACGTGACAGTGCCTGAGGGTAGCACGTAGAAGGAGGGAGGAGTGTTGTTGCGAGAGGTGGAGGTAAAATGTATATTCGGCTGTCAAGATAACAAATATCTACGCCACAAGGTCACGTACTTCGCCGCAAGCCTGCTTCATATGGTCAATAATCTCGCTGCAAGCCTGCTTCACCTGACTCACCAAACATGTTTCTACTCATAAAATTGACATTTTTCATGGAATTTTTTTGTGATTTTTTGACGGTCCCTCAAAGAGACTTCGCTATAACTGTGTTTTTGCTATTTCTATGTTCGCTATGACGGGATTCTACTGTAACTGTATCATAAGGTTTGTAGTGAAAACTATAGTGTTAAGTTTGACAGCTACTTAGCTAAATGAGAAATATGTAAAGTAAACATGAAATGTGGAAAATTTTATTTGTGTGTGTAGGCAGAGTTGCGCATCTGTGTGTTGCCAACACACCTTTCGTATGATGCCCCATGGCCTGTGAGGAAAGTCCCTCTGCGGTGTACACCTCACTTTGCTACATATCACTTAGAGAGCAAGACATATTGTGTCGTTACCAGTCAGGCCGAACCCACAGAAAAGTATTACCGCTTCAATGGGGAAGATAAGGTGATTTTCAGCGCATAGTGATATTATACAGTATTATCAAGCAGTCAGTACATACCTGCTTGCTGCCAATCTTTGGAGTGTCTTAATTACAGCTGTATTATATCAGTAAATGTGTCTACAGTATGGTGACTTAGCTTTTGGGGAATAGTGACTGTATGGCTTTGTATATGAAACAATATTGTTAACCACTTCTTTTTTTTCTGTAATTAAATAAAGTCACCGATTTATAGCATTAAATTCATTGCCAGATGCTTATGGTCATTATTTCAGCAAATTCCCACCATATTGTAGTCCTGTGTCATCAACTTTGCAACTTTAATTTCTTCCGTAAGCCTGGTTATCAGTTGGTTGTAAATATAAGTTTCTTGGCTTTTATATAAGAGAGTTTTTGTATGTACTGTATTAATTAAGTACAGTAGACTTAGTAGGTAAGTAGCATCCTCAGCTGAAAGTGTTAATATATAGTTTATTAGATACCCAACAGATGGTAGTAAATAACTGATGCATGCCTATTCCTCGTTTTTTGTTCATTAATAGGTACAATTACATTTAAATTAGTGACTTCCTTGAATAGTACTGTCACTGATTTAGTGCCTGCTGAGCATTACCTAATTTAAGAGGGTTGTGTCATTGGTTCCATAAATATGTATTATTTTATGTTTGTGCCAAACACTGTTTGACTTTTACATATCAGATAATGTCATTTCTCCAAATAAAAAAAATAAACAAATAAAAAATTTGGCGTATAATTTTTTTGTAATGACTCATCAAAGTCACAAATTGGCTGTTGCAGTGTAGCCCTTGCAGACACAAGAAAATTCATGTTGATACTTCAAGACATCTTAGGGAGTACAAAGGGATAAAATTTTGCATTTTTATTAAAAAATAATGCAAATGAGTAAACTTTCCATAACTTTCAGTTGTGGCTGTTACTGATATTTTCAAAACTAACTTTTAGTCAAAAACGTAATATGCATTGATATAATGACTGTCAGTTCCTGTAATTTTATTTTTATTAGTTAATTACTTTTTTTATTTTTGTCTACACCACAACGTCCATTTTGTGACTTCGATGAGCGATAACGCAAACACAATTGGGCCTAATTTTTTTATTTGTCGTAATCACATGTTATCTTATGCGCAAAAAGTTGAATAGTGTTTGGCACAAATAAAAAAAAAATACCAGTCCATGGCTTTTTGTTAAGTGGATACAATTTTTTTGAATCTGCATTCTTGAAATCGTATTACAGTATTTAAAATGACAGTGATAAAAATTTTAGCATTACAGAAATTTTCCTTGAATCCAAGTGTTAGTATTTTTTTCCCTCTTAATAATTTGAAATACTATTTCAGGCTAGCTTACGTCAGTTTTTTGGGTTTATAATACGTGAAACATCATTTCACAGTAGAGTATATGAAAAGAACATAAAATTTTACACTTAAAACTATAGTAACTTTGTACGGAACTGTTATTGAATAAAAAACTTTATGTTGGAATTTTAGTACACCGTACTATATGTACTTTAGTGAAAAGTACTTAAAATAGTATAGTACTTTCTAATGCAATTTCACTGTCCTGCAACAGTATTTTTTGTTTATGTTTTGCTTTTTTGCACCTAGTATATTTACCAGTGTAGAGCATTACAGACCTCTGTGATTTCTTTCACATTTAATTCTGTATGTAAATTTGTAGGAACTAACAATTGAAGAAAGGAACGAACGATTTCCATTTCCACTACAAGAACGTTTTAGTGTTTTGCTGTTTTCGCCAGTGTCATGGGAGGTATGATTTTCTTTCTTTTTCATGCTTTTATATTGTCAGTAGAGTATAGTCCTGCTAATCTGGTCTTCAATAATTTAAGTATTCATGTATCCTTGAACGTTTGTGTGAGGAGAAGTAAATGTAGTAATACTGTAATAGGTATTACGTTCCACAAATCATGCTTGAATAATTTTTACATTGTAATTGTGCAGTGTTGAAATGGTACAATGCATAAAAAATGTGTGGCATATATTAATTGTTTGGCCTTCTCGTAAAGATGTTATTTTTTGATGCAGTGACTTGAACCTCATTGCTTCATTACAGGAGGGATTTTGAGTAATACTATAGTCAGGTAATCTAAACAAGGCTTGATGCCAACTAGTTCAGATTAGTAGGACTTTACTGTACAACATTTCATAGCCTGGTAATATGGTATTGCAACTGACAATTTCCCCTTAGCATTTGAAATTTTATAAACATTTTCATGTATGTTTATTTTTGCTTCTTTCTTGTATTAATTTTGAGGTGTTATGTATTGTCTTCACAATGTACAGCTTCATTTTGAATAAAATCAGGAGAATATATTAATTATTGTGAATATTTCAGCAGCATTAGTTTTGTAAAGTGTTGTTTCTGGAATCTTCTTTTTTTTTCTCTATCATTCATTTACTTGGTCATCTATTTCGTAATTCATTTACTCCTGCATATATGCATTTATGCTGAAACCCTGTATCCTAGGGTTCAATACAAATAAAAAATATAAACAAGTTTATTTCAGATAGAAGGGTAGCATAGGAGTGCTAGAAATAAATTTCAAAATTATTATGTTTTTTCGTTTTAAATGTGGGCAAAAGCTTTCTCAGTTATTTTTTTACATAAATAATACCCTTGATTCAAAATATAATAGAACCATATAACTTTTCCAATAACAAAGTGACTAGAAAACTTTTCAGGTACAACAAATGCCAACAAGGCGAAAGGCAAACATATTACAATGAAGTATATAGATAAGGTAATCAGTACATGATTGCAATAGCAACCACAAGTAAAACAAAATATAATCACTGATTTAAACTTTTCCAGATTACAACTAAGATTTGAAAACTTCACTTCTTTCTCAAGTACACATTGACTTCAAATAAGCTTTCTGATGAATCTACAAATTAATTCTCAAGCAAAAAAAAAAAAAAAAAAAAAAATCCTGTTACTAGCCCAAAAAAAACACCAAGAGAAAACACACCCAACATGGGCATAATACTTCTGAAATGACAGGCTGCAAACATACCCCCGAAAGATATGCAACCCAAACCACCTGCCAAGAAACGGGACGAACAACCGTAATTTACGGCCCAGCGAACACGAGACAAACACACTTAATTTTGCATGACCACCACACATTCAACTATAAATCCCCTTATACTACATAACATAGAACCTCCCTCGGGCGTAGTAACAGTCTGCTTCCAAATTAAAAGAATACGTAACTTAGCCCATCTTAACACTCAGCCATCTCTGAGCATTCCTATCGCCCAGCCATCTCAGCCTTTCCACGTGCCTGGCACCTGTACTTATACCAGCTTTGCCACCTCCCCTGAGTTTCTTGACCAATGGTGAAGCATCTCGAATGTTCGTGGGTCTACGACGAGAAAATCGGGGCTGCCACGCTGGTATAGCCATCATTCTTCACTGGGAATTTTCGCTGTGCCTCAGCCGTGCATGCAACAAAATTTTTTTTCAGTCCCCTGAGAAACGGCGGATAGAGGTTCCATTTTATAGTCCCACGTATTTTATTGTTAGTGTTAATAAGTTGTTGTTGCAGATCATTCCCAACACAAAGATGGAGTTGGATGAATGGGAACATGTTACTTGTCTTAAAAATGTCAGCCTGTCATACGAGGGTGCAACAAGTGGTTTCAAAGGGTACATTGCAGTTGGCACGAACTATAACTACGGTGAAGATGTCACTAGTCGGGGCAGAGTAAGTAGCTTTTCGTTCTTTGTGCTAAATTTTAAAAATGAATTTAATGTGTATTTTTTAGTAATACAGTACGTAGAGATCTGTGGTATAAGCTGCTGTTATTTACATATGTTTTCGTGTACTTTTCTTTCTAACTTATTACATGTTAAACTCTAAGATACTAAAGTACTCACAGGGTTTAGAGATTGATTGTTACATACTGATACATTAGCAGACGACACAGATTGTGTGGGAGAGAAACTTTTAAATTCTAGAGTTTTTAATGTTTTGTGTTTCACTTGTTTTGTAAAGTAAAAGTCCCTTTTGCTCATGTAAATGTGTTGCTTCCTTTCTAGTAATTTCATTCACATTATGACGTCAGTACTTTAAACAATAAAAAAAAAAAAATAATAATAAAATTCTTTTTCGAACACTGAAATTTGTTGTACCTAATTACAGATAGCTCAGAATATGGCAAAACTTAAAATTTTACAAACAAAAGAAGTCTACAATTTATTGTGAACAGATATGGAAATAATATGTTGAGAATTGTAGACACAGAATGAATAAGCAGTGTTGCTACAGCTTTTTTTTCTTATGTCTGTTGAAGATGTGATGTATTTATTGTGTTGTCTCTATGAGGTGTTGGTAGTATGCTATGTACATGTACCATGACACCATGTCTATGACCGGAAGTGAGCGTGTGTAATGTAACAGCAAGGACCCTAGTAAAAGGCAGTGTGGTAGCTCAGAAATTGTGTTGTTATTTATCCATCTGTCCACCCAAATACATTCCAGTGGCAACTAGGATAATTTGGTAATATAGTGGTGTGAATATAGCAGTAATTTAGAGAAAATGTTGATTGATGCACAAGTGGGAGCTGTGGACATGAAACAGCATGGTCCAGTACGGAGCAAGATAGAAGAGTTTAAAAACGACAGAGAAGCATGGGATTCATATGTAGAGAGGTTTGAATTGTTTTGTTTGGGCAATTCACTTCCTGAAGAAAAGAAATTGTTCACCTTATAGACGTCGGTCGGGACAGAGATGTACAGCCTACTTAGAAATTTGTGTGTTCCCAAGAAACCAGCAGAGATTACGTACGATCAGGTCGTAACTATGATTCGTAATCACATGCAGCCAGAACTAAGTTACATTGCAGAGCGGTTCAAGTTTGATAAGCGGATGCAGCAACCTGACTAATTCATTTGAGAGTTTATGAGTGTTTTAAAAGGGTTGAGTGTACATTGTGACTTTGGTGACGCCTTGCTGGAGAGGTTGCGGGATAAATTAGTAAGTGGAGTTAGTTCCGATCACATTCGTCAAAATCTACTCGCAGAGGAAAATCTTACGTACGAGCTTGCATTGATATTGGCTATAAATATTGAGTGTGCTTTGTTGGAATCTGCAGTGTTTGTGCAAAATTCATCCACTACAGCAGAGGGGTTGTTGTCATCTTCGGGGACGCATCATTTGGAGAAGTCCAACATCCAGTATGTTGGAAAATGTAGTGCCTGGACTACCTCTTGTCAGGAACAAGGGCCCAAGAAGGCTGTGTATTTTTTCTGCGGAAAAGGAAATCATGTCAGGTCAGAGTGTAGATATCACAATTTTACATGTCGTCGTAACAAACGTCATTTACAGGCTGTTTGTGGAAGTGCTAGTGTGCAGTATCTTGTTAGTAATAAGGCTAGCGATGTTGCCGATAAGGGTACTAGCAATGTAGGTTTCTCAGTATTTCAGATAAATGAAAACAGTGTGAAATTCTCAGACAAGTATACCTGTACATTATTGGTAGAAGGTGTGTTGTTGGAGATTTAAATTGATACATGATCCGCCATATCAGCTACAGTATTCCTTATAACCGTTATATGCAGGTATTTCAAACAGTTCCATTCCAAAGCAAATCATTGGTGTTTAGTGCGTATCAAGGGGGAATGATTTAACCCATAGGTGTTTTAAATGTGTGTGTTAAAACAAAGGGAGTTGCAATTGCCATTGTATATACAGTAGTAGAGAAGGGAGTGACCACAGTTGGGACGGGATTGGCTTAGGAAATTGGAAATCCAAATAAGTTTGCCAGTTTGTAGTGTTGAAATTTATGATTGTGGGCTAGCTAAACAATTACAAGAGAGTTATCCGGTTGTGTTTGAGGCAACATTAGGGGCATACAATAAAGGCACAGCATCACTGCATGTTAAGCCCGATGCTAAGCCTCAGTATCATAAATCTAGATCTTTACCTTTTGCCTTGAAGGAATTAGATAGGTTAGTTAAGGCAGGGGTATTAAGTCCAGTGGAGTCAAGTGAGTGGGCAACTCCCATTGTACCAATCGTTAAAAAGGATGGAACTGTCAGAATTTAAGGTGATTACAAAATCACTGTTAACCCTTTCTTAGAAGTGGATCGTTATCCAGTACTAAGAATAGAGGACATTTTGAACAGTATTGGCAAATGTGACAAATTCAGTAAAATTGATTTAAGTGAAGCTTACCAGCAGGTGCTCCTAGAAGAGAATTCAAGGAAATACGTTATAATTAGTATGCACAAAGGTTTTTTTCCAGTACAGTTGAATTCCATTTGGAGTAGAATCAGGACCAGGTATTTTTGAAAAACATGTCGATACACTGAATAAGGTATTTGCGAGACTGCATGAAGCAAACCTGCATCTACAATTAAATAAGTGTAGTTTTCGACAAAGTACAGTAGAATATTGTGGTTCCATAATAGATAAAAATGGTTTACACACAGCCCAAAGCAAAGTACAAGCTATTTGGAGGAACTGATACCTACCAATGTAACCGAATTGAGAGCCTTTTTACGCCTGATTAACCAGGGTTCCCACAGACCTGGAAAGTCAGGGAAAGTCAGTGAAAGTCAGGGAAAATTAATTTGGTCAGGGAAAGTCAGGGAAACATGTTTTGAAACCCTGTGAGTCAGGGAAAATTACCCTAAGAGAGCAGAAAGTCAGGGAAAATGTTCTGAGTATGATATTAAACTGCTCTCTTCACAACCTGCACTTTTTTCTGT
>PNEQ01000757.1:0-14500 GCA_003012365.1 Medauroidea extradentata
AGGCAGCTGCTCTGCTAGTCGGCAGCCAGGCCAATAGGAAACCTGTAGTAACATGCAGGAGCCAAACAGACACGGGGCTGGAGTCTACAGCCTCGGGCAGCCAATAAGCGGCCAAGTTCGCCTATATCAAACGAGCCGCCACGTCATTTCACGTCTGTATTACTATTTAGTCTGTGGTATGACTGTTGTTAGGCTTGAATTTTTTCAAAGCGTTCTATAAAAATTCTCTGAGTTACTTTGTACCAATATGAAAAAAAAAAAAATTGCCTTAATATACCACGCACATGGGAAGCATTATTTTAAAGCCAGAGAACTAGGCTAAAATAAGCTTTTCTGGATGGCCGTATCTTAAGATATATGTACCGAATTGGTTCAAAATGGATATCTACAACTATATTGGTCTTTGCTACAGTGTCGCATTCAATAAATTATTATGTCATCGCTAAGACTCGCACAGTAAAACCGTTACGAAGGGAATACTGCGCGCGCGTTTACGACTTCGACCGTAGAGACGATATTACAATACATGTTCCGGCCGGCATCGCTCGTATCACCTGATTGATTTTAACCTCTCACACACAAGCACATTCTTCACCAGGCGGCCGCCTCAAGGCCACGGATCCCTTTCTTTAGCTATTTTAGTAAGTTTTGTTTTTCAAATCACGGAAGGGAGAATATATCGCAAAACCGTTACATAGAAATGTGGGACATTGTTTATACTATAAAGCATTATTTTTTTCAAAATATATACTTTGTAATTTTGGCTGATTGTTTATTTTAAGAAAATTTAATTAAGACGATAACTATGCTAAATTATAGAAAATTATGTTTTGGAATAACTACGCAACAATGCGCAAACATTTTGCAACAATACTAAATAGTAGTTTTGCGGTAATTGCCCCCTTTCATGATTTCAAAAATAAAACCCCGCAAAAATAGCATAAATAGGAAGCTGTGGCCTATGTCACGAGGTCAGCCAGAGTAGGGCAGCACATAAGCTCGAGGTGTTGGAACAATAGTCAGAGTAGATTTTCAAGAGTTCAGTAAGTCACGAGAACAGTTTCTCTATCTACTCATTGTTACCCTGCTCGAGAGCATGGTTAGCTGTTTGTTAACAGATGAAATATGCCAAGGGGAACAAAAATAAAGTAAATCACTAGACGTATCTACAACACACAATTATCTAAGTTTCAGCGATAAATATATCTACGAAGTTCTTGTGCACGAGCGAGTACCACTGGTGTACTGTCAGAAGGCATCGCATGAATGTATTTACGTTATCACTTCTGTATACATTTGTAAACAATATACTGCCAACTGTGTGTTATTATTATGTACTATTTCAATTAATCACTCAATGTAAAATACACTACGAAATTAAAACTGTATGAACGACGATATATATATATATATATATATATATATATATATATATATATATATATATATATATATATATATATGCACACATACATACATACATATACACACACGCACAGACATACATAAAATAAAAGCACGACATGAATATTGAATGAATTACGCAGAAAATGACGTGGAAATACATTGGACACGTCGCATTTACTAAAACGTTTTACAACTGTATGAAATATGTAGGGTTATTTTGTATTCCCACTAAATTGAATCACTGTTTTGTTTGTACGTGTTTAGAAATAACATGGTGATATACACAAGTCGGTCATGTGACCGAGTAAACAGATTTAGTTTCAAGCAATTTACGTAAGAGCACAGCAAACTATTTACGCTGTCTGTCGAACGTTGTTTTCAAATTCTATGAAGAAGCAATTATAAACTAAAAAAAAAATATATTTTATTTAAATTGCCAACATTTTATAATTATTTGCTTTGTAGAAATTACGATACCTATTTAAAACAATTTTCATCATATTCATATGGCTATTTTACTAAATCTGCTCCTTTTTAATTTAAAAATATTATAGTTTTTAAGGCCATGATCCTTTATTTATTTAAAACAATTGCCAATAACTCCAATATTTTTTTACCGCATTTAAAAAAAATTGAAGATTGTGTACAGTCACACAATACAAAATTTTGCCAGAGTATTTTTTTTTTAATTAATGTACCGTTTGCTAGCAAAAAATTATTTTCCTTCATTTTGGCATATTTTGACAACAAAATATGTAATATTTTAGGGGCAGAAATCTAAAAATCCGTTACGTGTATTGCAACAGAAAACTTTTGATACAAAGGATGGTATATGTGTTAAAAATGCCAGGATTCATTTTTAATATATAATTATTATTTTGCGTTTAAAAAAATATTTTCGAAACCACTGCAAAACTAAAAAGCTAGTTCTAAACTCAGCATGAATAGGAAATGGTGACCATCAGGGTTGGGAAGAGGGAAGTACTTCACCGAAAAATTTAATTTTTTTAATCATTTTTATATGTTTGCACGATGTATGGTTTGTTTTATACATAAATATTTTATTGTAACAATTTTTTACTGAAATGAAGTTTTTTATTTATTTATTTATTTATTATTTATTTATTTATTTATTAATTTTTTTTTTTTGCTTTCGTAGTTTTGTATAATGACCAGTCCAAGCCGAAAGTTCCAGAAAACGCGTTTATGCAGGAAAGGAAAACCAACTGACATAATGAAATGAAATAATTTTTACTAAAACATAGTTTCACGGGCTACACCAAGTCCTGTATAAAAACAGTACTGAATATTCTTTCATATTGTATTTTTAAGAAATAATTCTGAATATAATATAAGGATTGGCACACTTCTGATATACATTTTTAAGCTTGAAAAAATATTGAAGGCGATATTTATTCATGTCTTGGTGTTTTTCAACTGAGTTATTTCATATCTATAAGTCAGTATGTTTTTCTTTCTTGCATAAAACCGTTTTATATATGTTTGGACTTCGTAAGGTCACTATACATTAACTATGATAAATAATTTTTGCTAGTAAAAATATATCCCAATGTACTGTACGCCTATAAAATAAACCATAACACATATAAACGTATACATTGTTGGTGATGCCCAAGAACTGGCGAGCAAAGGATAGGCAAAGACACTTGTACACTTACAGAGTACGACGTCGATACTACGGGCGCCGCTGTCTCGCTAGAATTATTTCGCATGCGTGAGAGCGAGAAAAATGGAAGGTCTAACAGTGGCACTGGCCAGCGTCACTTCCCATTCTAGCATCTAAGTGTGCATGCGTTTCGCCAGCTGCGTGCATCCTGCAGATGTACAGAAATGTATATGTAGCATGTTGCAAAATTGCATTGGGAACAGTCCTAATAACTGAGGAACAAAAGTGTCGTACAAACATAGGTCCAGAAATGCGCCGCTACTGTACTACATATAGACTATCATGACTTACAGTGCAGGGTGCAGGGGTTGGAACACGTTACTGTGGAAAGTGCCATTGGACAATGACTACCGTCCACTTATAGTATATAGAGGTCAATAACTGTGAGTGAGAGATTTTTGACGGCATGTAAGACCTCGCTCTTTACTTTTGCAGTGGTTTCGAAAACATTTTGTTAAACGTAAATTAATAAATATATCCAAAATTCATTCTGGCAGTTTTAACACGTATATATCATTGTTTGTATATGAATTTTTCTGTTGCAATACACCGAACGGATTTTTTTTTTATTTTTGCCCCTGAAATAACACAAATTTTGTAGTCAAAATAATCCAAAATAAAGAAAAATTAATTTTTTGCTAGCAAACAGTACATTCTTAAAAAAAAACTACAAATATTCAAATTATCTGCAATAGTTTGAAATAAATGAAAGATCATGGCCTTAAAATCGAGGTCTTTAGTGCTGGTGAGGAGTAACGAGACGAGTGGAGCAGCGCATGTTTCCCCCGCCCGTACCATTCCGATGCCTCTCCATTGTAGGGTCCCAATTTATGCCCTCCTCTGTAGCAAGCAGATGCCTATATACGTCCTGTCTTTGCGTAGCAATATGTTTTGTGTGACTGACTAATAAACTATAGCATGATTCAATTTTGCTGTATATATATATATATATATATATATATATATATATATATATATATATATATATAATAGTTAATGTTAGCTGTAGTTTAGTAGATCATTGTGATGTTAACTTCTAATTAATATTAATAATTTTTTCTAGGATGTTTACCGTTATTTATAATTTACTTTCTCTCTGTTGTTCTCTCTCTCTTATAATGACAGAAGTAAATATATACATACGTGCGTAATAAAAAAATGTTCTAATGTCATACATACGTAATTTTAAGTTTAAGTTATTTCTTCAATGCGTGATTAAGTGTAAGAGAAGGCGATAATGCCTTAACTTTACCACAATGAAAATAAAATCTTTTTATTATTAGTAAAATCAAGTCTATATTCAGGGTGGTGTCCTCCTGTACGGATATTATTACTTCTTATGGTGTTAAGGGCATTTAACTATAGAGTGTAAGTAGGTAAAGTTGGTGTTGCAGACCTTGGTGTTTGGGCTGGAGTCATCGAAGGCGACGTTGGTAGCCCCGTACCCTGCTGAGCCACCGTTCTCTACAACCAGGCGTCCTCTCAGCTCCTTCATCTCCAGGCGGTCCAGCGAGCGTTGTGGGTTGAGATTCTGTGAGCTCTGTCGGCGCACTAGGTGTGCCGTGTTGGCCATAGCCACCCCTCCTCTCCACCCCCTGGAACCCTCACTCGGCTAGCCGTCGCCCCATCTCTGTAACACACACAGGGTTGCTTGTTTCCATTACCTTTATATTTGTACGAGATATGATTTGTTTAGTATACATACATACACTGCGACTATTTTTACTACAATGAGGTTTTTTTAGCTTCCGTAGTTTTTGTATGATGGCACGTCAACGTTCAAATTTTCATAAAATTGATTTATTCTAGAAAGGAAAACTGACTTTAAAAAGTACTAAGATATTCAATCCCGGTTAAGTAGGCACCCGTACTTTCCCAAAAATATTTCTGCACATATCCAGTTTTGCTTCACTGTTATTGGCAGGTTGTCTCTGGGGAAAGACGTTTTCATTCGACCGCTGACCACGAAGAATAGCTGCAGATGTGCACACGAGCCACTGAAACTAACTGGTTGAGAAAACCTTACACCAAAAATAAGTGTATCTAGTGAAAAGTTCCCAATAACAAATATTCGTAATTTTATCTTACACGTGGGGCCTACGATAGTATTTACAACCACTGATTTTTGGTAAAATACTTTCCTTCACCAATTTATTTGTTTGGCTTACGTATACATCTGCAGTTCAACTTAGTTTTTACTGGTGCACTGTCTTTGTGCATATTTACTACTCATTTGACTTCACTAATAAGAGCAAAATTACAGCGACACCATACGTCTGTGACTTGCGAATAGAACACTAATATGATGAAAGATAAAAGAACCCAATCACTGAGTAGGAAGCAGAACCCTAGTTGTGCACATAAGGCTTTGAAACAAGTTGGTGCACATTTCTTTTCAATAAAAATCAACGACTCTAGTAATATTCCATATATTCTATGAAAAATTTTGCAACAGTGAAACTGGTTGGGGTGTATATTTGGCCCACTCAAAATTATGGTTTTCATGTCATGCATAGAGAGGTACACTTCAAATTTTATCTAAATACTGTAAGCATATTTTAAGCACTTGGCGTCAATTATTTATTTATTCGCCAAATTACATCGAAACTAATATTTTCAGCTGGACAAAGCTGCTCCAATTTACGTCACTTAAAAAATAACGAAAAATTACCGCATCATAACAAAACATTTACCAACACGACAGATGATGGTCCCATGCACAAGGGAAAATTATCCTATGAAATTGACAGAACATTCTACGTAATTCAGAGATAAAAGTTAAGTGGCAAGAACTTCTTATCAACAATCTAAATTCAACATGTACTGCTTCGACTTCTTCTTTCACAATAAAGTTGATATCATGAACCAGTTTGTGAGTATTATACACAAAAATAAGATAAATATTGGTTCATGTGTGTCAAACGTTTGTTTATTTTAAATGATGAAGGAATTCTGTCATACATTTGTAAGGTAAGTTAACTGTAGATATGTGAGTTATGTGAGTGAAATTTTCTTCCCTTTCAACATTTTCAATATTTACCTCAGCTTTTATGTAGGTATGAGGTTTGGTTGGCAATGGGTAGGGAAAGGTAAATTTCATGAGTTCAATAACGCGCATATATATCCGATACAAATTATAAAATTGATGTCTTTCAACCATTGTTTTTTATAGAGAATTCCGTGATTTTTATTGCACCATATACCATGACTATCTACTCCACCTGGCAACAGTTTACTGCAAGCTGGGTAGGAAAACACTGTCACGCGAGGCTTAAGCGAGCACGTACAAGAAACGAATGTAACCGCAGAGTATTTTACTTCCCATTTGGCCACATCCTTAAACGTACGTGCGTTGCATGAAGCCACACTGGAAAAAAAAGAGTATAGTTGCAGGTACCATACTTCTGTTAAAATAGGGACAACAAAACAGTTTGGTTGTCTGTATTACTCTGGACAGTTCCTTCAACAATCTGTTTTGTAGAAGTTACAATCTGATGTGTAAAAACAACAAGGCTCTTTGTTTCTTCTACAAAACAGATTGTTGAAGGTACTGTCCAGAGTTGTACCGACAACCAAACTGTTTTGTTGTCCCTATTTTAACACAAGTATGGTACCTACAATTATACTCTTTTTTTCAGTGCAGGTTTATGCTGACTCGACGTACATTGTTGTTTTTTGAAGCTCAATTTTTGTGGCAAGTTGGACTGCGACCTATCGTCACCCTAATTGTAAAACCTCGTGACTCCATTGTTTGTTTATTGTCTTTTTGTCTCTTTAAATCATCTTAACTATATGGTATGTCTAAATTTGACTAAAAAGTAAATATAAAGAGTTATTATTATTGTAATGTTATGAAAAATAATGTTTTATTTCAACACAGAAAAAAAACTGATTATTTCTGCATTCATACAAAATGGAGTTAGTAGGTTTTACAATTAGGGTGATGCTATATAAGTACTCGCCACATATGTTGTTCACTTAAGACGGTCACAAATGTCACACTACTAAACGAAGTATTTACGATAAACGCAACTGCAGCACAGGTTCGTATTAATAAGTTAAGAACGAGTCCCAGAAAACAGTCAGGAAAATGAGGCAAGATTAGCAGCAAACAAAACATAGGTAGGGCTCCACTTTGTTTCAGTGCATATCTACAATTCTGCTTCATGGTTATTGGCAGTGTGTCTATGTGAAGAGCCGTATTTCATTTGACTGAGCCAATTACAGTAACGTTCCTGCAACACCACACGTCTGTGATTTGCCGGTAGAATACCAAGACTCGTGACAGTTGAAATATCCAATCACTGACCACGAAGCAGAACTGCTGATGTGCACATAAGGCACGGAAACAAAGTGGGGCAATTTTTTTATTTGCGAAGAACTGGAGTCCCTACCTATAGGCGTGTCCAGCTCTAGGTTTTTGGGGGGGGGGGGGGGGTGGCCATTCCTAAAAAAAAAGTTATGCCCACACCTCGAGTCAAAGAAGGAATTTTGGGGCGGGGAGGCACCGGCGGCCCTCCCTCGGCCGTCGTTCATAGTATATATACATATATTTAGAGAAAAGTTTTAGGCCCGAAGGTCAGCATACCTTCCTTCCACCCGCATTGAAACTGTACTCTGACGAGTGAATCAATGCACGGCACATATCCTCTTCTTTCTTGCGACTCCTCTTGATGATTTTGTGCTTGAGCTAGTATAATTACTAAACACGGCCTTTCTGCCGGTAATCCATTTAAAACTTGCCCTCCTCGCCAATCAGTGTTCGCCCAGACCCAGTTTTAATCAGGCTTTTACCCAGGTGGCACCTTATGGGTCATCGGAACCTAATCTTTCTAGCATCTTTACTGCCTTTTACTCCTGTTCCAGTTGTCTTAGCCATTGATCGAAATCTTCGAGTCGTTTCCCAGTCTTTGTAGCAAAGCTGATCCACTTCTCAAAAATTTCTTTGATTGCCAGTATAGCTTTCAGGTCTACATTAACTATCCCGTAGTCTTGTAGTTGTGCCCTGAATTCCTCTCTGATGTCTTCGGTCTTGGGACATTCCTACATGCTCCATATACTTAGAGACAGAAAAATTTTGCAGCACAAAATGGCCCTGCATTTATATATTTACTTCCTCAGCCACTTTCAGGAAGTGTCAGATAGGTTAAGGACCAATCGCGACAATGGCACAAACTTACAGTTGTAGGAATCCTAGCATGTGTTCAAAGAAAAACGAGAATGTTTCAGGTCCCTGTACATAATCATGACTCCCTGGTAAAACACAATGACCTTACTATAAATGTATTCCATTTGACGTATAATGAATACATAATTACGAAGTATAGATGCTATCTTTATCTTGTACATGGATGCTCTCCGTTTGAGAGTCATCGTGGAATTCGCTTATAAGAATCGGTGATTGAACTCGAAAGAACTTGTAAAATGAAATAAAATATTGAGCGTGTTAAATGAAAATAAATTTATAGTTGGTAAATTAAATACCTCACGGGAAGGGGTGATTCGTAAGAGTAATTGACATTGCTTTTGCGACATTTTGAACAACTTATATATCAAAACACCAGTCATAATATGTGAATATTGTTGACAATTTTCAAAATCTAATTCGATTAGTCCCTCAGTAGTCAAATAAACTGTGCATGTTCGCGAATTTTGTGATGTTTCGCGTAGAACCTCAGAGTTCACATATAACTCTTTGGGTGCTTACTTCCTCATACATATATCCAAGTATCGTCTTTCTGTACTTTATTAATAGCGATAACGTGTGATTATCTGAATATAGCAATGAATTAGAACGAGATATTAGTCCAGATACTCGCAAATCCTCCTTGAAAAAAAAAGTATCAGTAAAACGGAGCATGAAAAAGTTAAACTAGCGACAGATTAGTTTGTAAATGGGGGATCCCCATATGTACATACCTACTTAATTTTTTTACAAAAAGTAGTGCTCAGAAAAACAGGGAAGATTTCTTCTCTATTGGCCTGCAGCGTTTTCGCAACAACGATAATCCGTTGGCTGGTTTAAATGAATTTACTGGTTGAAGCCGGTACAGAGAAGAAATGAAATCCACAGCTTTTATCGGATCAAACTTGTTTTCGCATCTCTTTGCTCGTGTTTTTATGTGCAGAGGAGAATTTTTTTATTGCTGTTTCCTTAATTACCACGCCTCGTTGTTTTACAGTTGTTAAGAGAATTTGTTTTACGGATTGACCTAATATCAATACCAATGAATCGATTCATTGTTTCGATACTGATAGCCCCCTAATATTTTCGTTACGATAAACACCAGTGTGTTTATTTTTTGTCTAAAGTATCAATATTTTTTTGCGGATGAACCATGATGCATTATTTTGCAAAAGTCTTGTGCATTTTATATGGCACTGCACACAGTCCAGAATTTTTCAGAGAATTATGTTAAATAAAGTTTGAGTGTTTTGCACCGATATGAAAATCTACCAAGCATGGCCTTAAATGAATTCAATTTCCACCCAGCTAACAAATACCTCTCGCGACAGGTACGTTCCGGAAGTACAAGCATTTTAAAATTTAAAAAAATTCCTTAATAAAAATACATAATGTAAAAAATTTAGGTACCAGAATTTTGGACCTTTTGGGATGTCCTTGAATGGTATACATCTGAATTAACGCAATGTTTGTCAAAATCTTCACTTATATTGTTCTCTTACCTATTTGAAAATTATATCCACGTTATTCGAAATTATCGTGGCTGGTAGAAGGAAACTGTTTGATATTTCCTCAACACTGACTCCAACCCACGGTCGTAGAAGAACAGGTTTGGACACTCGCCTATCTAACAATGTATTTTGCTTGATCCCCTTGTTGTTTGGTTGCAGTTCGTCAAGTTACCGAGAATGTTGTACTTTTTGGCGCTGTTTTCCGGGCGGTCGGACTCAAACTCCGTCCACTTTTTCCATTGTTAAATTTATAAAGTAAATAGAGATTGCTGGAGCCTTTTCTTAAATTTGTGAACGAAGAAAGTATTTCATAAGTTAATAAAAAAAAGTTTTGATAAATTGTTTATCTTAGTGGAAAGGAAGTGGGCGGAGTTTAGTCCGACCGCCCTAACATCAGCGCCAATAAAACACAATATTCTCTGTAACTTGGTGAACTACAGCCAAACAACAAGGGGTCAAATATCCAGGCGAGTGTCCAGGCCTGTTCTTCTACGACCGTGCTCCAACCTCTCCTATCTCATGTTGTCTCAGTTTCGTTGATGTTACCTTGTTTCATCTTATCAATTTAAGTACCGAATTATTTTAGCACCTACCTTAAGCAGTGCGTTTATTTCGTGCGTTCCTGACTTAGATTTCCTATACTAAATCGGAATAGCTGTATTTCTTATTTCCCTAATAATTTATAATAAATTAGTATCTTTTTTGTTTACCGTTGTTGTTTAAGTATTTTGGTATTCTTCTATTTTTTATATTCTTGTTTTCAGCCTACATACCCAATAGAATAAATGCAGTTAACCTTTGGAAGTTAATAAATCACTCTTAATGAAAATAATTTACTTAAACAACACTGGCGTCTGGGGACCGTGTCTCCTTGGTTGGAAGCCCCTTACCGCATAGAAAGACTTTAACTGGGAAATGTGTTATGTATGTATCTATGTATGTTTATCTATACATATGTGTAGAGACGGGAAAAATTCGCGGGTTCACCGTCGTGTAGGCTAGCCTCCAAGAACATGTGTGTATTCAAGCAGACATTATCTTCTCACACTGGCTGCTCGATGACGCAGTGATATGGTTGCTTCTGTACTATTGGCTAAGCCACTTCCAGGAAGTGTCAAATAAGTCACGGGCCAATTGCGAAAGTAGCACGATATTCCAGTTGCTGGAATTATAGCTTGGGGCCAAAAGAAAACGCGAATTTCTCAGGTCTATACGATTTGTTGACAGACTAGACTCCACTGCTCTGTATGTACCTGAGCACAATCTGTGAGTTCGTTGGCCGCGAGCCTCTGCGTTATATCAGCTACGTGTGTAAAATGCTTTGCAGGAGATTGGTCACTTTACCACAGAATACTTCGTAATACAGAAGTGAAATAGCAGGTAGGACGACGAACTCAGTCACACACGCCAGCAAAATAGCTTCCCTGGCCAGCAACATGGCGGAAACAGCTACCGCCAATCAGCACAAGGTGGCTGCCCTGCTACCAGACAACCAGGCCAATAGGAAACCTGCAGTAACATGCAGGAACCAAACATACACGGGGCTGGTATCAACAACCTCGAGCAGCCAATAAGCGACGAAGTTCGTCCGTATCAAATGATCCGCCACGTCATTTCACGTCTGTATTAATATTTAGTCTGTGACTTTACGATGTATCTTTCAGTTATTGGTCAGAAGCGATCTATGCGGCAAGCCACGGTATTGTGGGCCAATGCGTGAATTTAGAGAACGAACAGGAGTTTGCAGTCTTTAGTGTACTGACACAAAATAACGAGAACTATGCTCGTCCCTAGTTGAAAAGATTTGACTCATCAGTAAAGAAGGTGAAATTTTGCGAATTCAATTACCTGCATGTTAGAATCAAATATCCTATGTATACTTACGTCTCGACCATTTGTCCACTAACTGCTACTCAGTGGAACAGCAGACAATGAACGAAAAGACAGGGCTTGAGTATGCATAGGATATTTGATTCTAACATACAGGTCGTTGAATTCGCGAAATTTCACTATCTCTATTCATCAGTGACGAAGAAGATGAATATACGTGGTTCAGTGAGTCTTGAATCTATATCTTGTATAATTTTAAACGTCCTCTATTTTCGTAACATAATGCACTTTCAAAAGCTCTATTGGTTGTAATAAACTATAAAATGCTATGCTATTAACTCCAAATGTACATAAATTACTGTCCATTTTTGTATAAAGGAATTCAGGGTAGTATATGAGGAATTTCTACATAGCCTACTATGTTCACGACAACATAATTTATTTAATATTTATTCCCGGATAGTCACATATAAAACGCTGAACTAGAAATTTTTTTATACAATAGTTTCTTTTCTCACGAGTGAAATTCAAATTTCATGTTAGTTATACAATACAAGATACAAGTTGTATTGCTAGTCGTACTCCAATTATTACCCGATTTAACAACATCCTGAGTAGTTTAATTATTATGTATTTTACTACGGGTTCAGTTCATTTCTTGGTAATAATTAAATTTAAAGCTACGTATTCATCTGCTGCTTATCACTATTTAATTCCTACAGAGTTTTGGCAGTTTTAAATTTTGGCTTGATTTTTTCACGTATTGTTTTTCTTGTTAGTTAATCTATTATGTGCGTCATCAGTTGGAATTTTCTCAAAGTAGCGCTGTTCAGATAATTTACTCCCATTCTCTTGTGCAGCTATCAAATATATTGCGGTATTTGAGTGAAGTTTTCTTGCACAGTGTTTTTTTAAAAAGGTAATTAATACTAGGACCGTCATGCAGAGGTGGATTAAAGTCTGTTTTTCATAGGGGGACGAGGCTTGTCTGGTAAGTAGATAAACCCAACTCCTTCCCCCAAACAAGAAAACAGGAATTCGGGGGTCCTCGCCAAAAGAAGTTTGATTTTAAGGTGCAAAATAGTGCTATTTGAGGAATTTCCTAACCAAAAAGTTGAATTTACCACTGTAAGAAATGTAATAATTTAAAGAGAAAGTACACTTTAAAAAGTTTGAAAGGGTGGGCCTGACCCCCTTGCCTCCATGAAGACTCGTGAGGGACACACGGTATTATCCATATTATCCAGTTGTGTGAGTATAGTTATACACTAACTAGATCAAGTTGTTTTAACACGACGTAGGAGCGACCACTGTGGCTGATTAAACACGTAATCATATTTCTCGCAAACAACCTCTAATATCGCAGTTTACGTACTACGGTGCGTAATTAGAAATGTTCGCTTGTTATGTTGCCGGCTAGGTAATAGGGAAATAGCGTTAACAACCGCTTATTTGGTGATTCGTATCGTTCGCGCATGTTCGTAACTACTTCGTCCACTTCCTCTTTTCCTCTCCCCAACCCCCTTCTGCGCTTTTTTCCCACGAACACGCCATGACTGTTTCTCACACTGGTGATGGACATAACCTTATCACATGACTAGGCAAAACTACCTAACCCCAGTAATTTAATAAAATTTAACCGCGTTTTACTGTTACAGCAGAACATCTTCGGCAGTATTTGAATCATTCTCTTCAGCAATTCAAACTGTATCAGACCTAGAATAACCGATTGTGTGGTTGATAGTGCGTGAATTTATACTCTAATACCAGATTTAAAAAAAAACTGTCTTTTCCGAATTCGTTTTAACTATAACAGTAATTACTGTAGTTTATGTTATGTATTTATCCTTATTTGTTAGTTTTACATAGGCAGAGACAGGACAAATTCGCAGGTTCTCTGACATGTAGGCTAGCCTCCAAGAACATGTGTGTATTCAAGCAGATATTATCTGCTCACTGGCTGCTCGATGACGCAGTAATATGGACCTGCATTAGTTACTTCTGTACTATTGGCTGAGCGACTTCCAGGAAGTGTCAAATAAGTCACGGGCAGATTGCTAAAGTGGCACGAACTTACAGTTGCTGGAATTATAGGTTGGGGCCAAAAGAAAACACGAATTTGTCAGGTCTCTATACGCAGGTCGTTACTTGATATGAGCTTCTGGAAACTTAGGAATTTGTTACTAATATCATCATATGTTCTGGTCAAGCTAGTCAGGGGAGATCAAGTTTCCTGAGAATACCGTTAAGTATGCTTCAGCTTATTGAAAAATCAGTTAAATGAATTTGTAACTCAGTAAATATGCCAGTAAAGGTTCCCGCAAGGCACTCAGCACCAGGTGAATATTTCAAAGTCAGAGCTGCCAACAACACATTCATAAAGTTGCTAAGAACTATTTTTAAATTCACTCAAAAGTCTCAAATACACCCCGAAAAAATGTTCCTTCGTAGTCACTTAGTTTCCTAGACAACCGACTGTGATAATAATTATATATTTTTCAAGTTCAAAGTAAAACATTTCTGCAATTCATTCACTCCTAACCACAATAATAATACATTCAGCGCAAGCCACAGAAGTTTGATCTTTGAAAGAACTGTGCAATGGGAGTGCATGACTGGATTTGTTTGTATGGACATACTCCATTGCGAAATAAATGACTGTCACAAGAAAACTAAAAGTAAAAAATAAGACAAGAAAACATAAATAAGCAGAGTATGCTTTAGTCATCAGGATACATACACAACATGAAATTCCAAAACTGGAATCTGGTCAGATAAAACAAGGAAACAAACAGAAAAAACCTAGGTTGACATGCGACACAACGATGAGACGAAACAAAAACACAAACAGAATTACAGCAAACGACACAACGATGAGAC
>PNEQ01000757.1:14600-58142 GCA_003012365.1 Medauroidea extradentata
AATGAGACGAAATAAAAAACAGTAGTTTTCCAAACAGTCAGTATGAACGACGTTTCGGGAACTGGAATCTGTTCCCGTCATCAGGTAGACACACAGGGTTCAAGAACACTGGCAACAACATGTCACTGAACAGAAAATCTTGCATCAAGTACTTAAAAATATCGCTTTATCTAATGACATATCCACCAAGTATAAATCCTCTGAAAAGTAAAAAAATCATTTCTGCTACATCTAAAAAAAATATTTTAAAGTGTCAAACGAAGCAAAGCAAATATTCAAACTGCCTCACTGTATTTTTCTCGTGTAACTTTATTAGTTTATTAACGAAATTTTCTTTGATTACGTACTTATCAAAACCTGCTGAGGGCCGCAACGGCCGAGTAGCTAGACCGCTGGCTTCCCACCTAGGTGATTCAGTTTTGATTCCCAGCGGGGTCAGTCCCCGAATTTTCGCAATGTAAGAATCGTGCCGGACGATACCGCTTGTCGACGAGTTTTCTCAGGGGTCTCCAAATTCCACCGCCCTTCTCTTTCCGGCGCATTTCCATTGTAGTGCCTCATTCCACGTCATTCTTCGGTGTAAGAAGGTGTTGTAGGTGTATAGTAGTTTGTCTGCATCCGGGTTGTGATACCATGTCACTCGAGCACACTGCTCGTACGATATTATTATTATTATTATTATTAGACGTAATTTGTTAGAGGTAGATGAAAGTTGCACATATTTAATAAGGGATTCTGTTCTGCCGCAGTACGTTAATATGTTGAAAGCATTTACTTCCGCTGTAAATTTATCACAGTACATAAAACTTGGTTTATTATTCCTCACGGAATTAATACATTTAATCACCTGTATCGTGTTGTTGTTTTGTATTTAATGTAGTGCCTATCTGCTGTTGTCTAATAAGACTGTTTGGCAAGCAATTAAAAATTTTTGCAAATAAATAAAATAATTACTATAACTATTATCAACAACATATTTTGTCCTGAAAAAAAATAATTTACCCAGTTAAAATATTTTCCCATAAATCTGTATACCAATTCCTCCGTCATCTGCTTTCTTTTAGGTGAGACAAAACACGCTTGCAAACTGTAGAAACGAGGGATGGTTGTCTTATGTGAAAAGGGACGCGACCTCGCTGAGGAACTCTAGTCACGTCTACGCCCGGGACGATCTCCGGCTCCAGGGAATCTATTTCCACGCGGACATGTGTTACATAGTAACCTCACACAATCCCAGCCAATCCCGGGCCGTCTCCGCGGTGCGCGAGTAATTGACAATTCGCTCTTTATACGACCACCTCGTCCCCGAGTAATGGTCCCCGTATAAGCGAGATTGCCTTCCTCGCCGCGGTAGCAGCCCGACTGCTATCTCAGTGACTGCATTTCATAGCGGAGATAAGAATACCTACCCAGATGCCGAGAAGTGATTTATGGATAGAGACCTGAAAAATTAGCGTTTTCTTTTGGCACCAAGCTAGGATTACAGACACTGTAAGTTCATGCTACTTTCGTAATTGGCCCGTGAATTATTTGACACTTCCTGGAAGCTAATAATACAGAAGCAACTAAATGCAGGCTCACATCACTGCGTCATCGAGCAGCCAGTGAGCCAGCCTACAGGTCAGTGAACCGGCGAATTTTTCTGTCTCTGTTTAAGATATATGTCGTTCTGATTCGGAAATGGGTGTTCACGAGTTCGAATCCCGGCTATGCCATGGACGCTTGCGCGGTTGCATGCAGTGCACGATAACTGAAGCATTAAAGGTCAAAGTTTACTGTTCATCTAAACCTTGTAAAACCCACTTTCTCTGACATATTTCTCATTCCAATATTATATTTATATACTTGACATATTCCTAGGATATAATTAGGACTTTCTCTTCTACGCGGTATTATAAAATTTCTGGGAGTTTGTGCAACTTCCTATGATTCGTTTCCTAGCATTTATGTGCCAAAACTAAACTAATTACACGCTATTTACGGTAAGTAATTCAAAATATTTCGTTCGGTACTTGACTAATAGGTCTTTAGCGTTGGTGAGAACTGACATGAGGTGAACTTGAGGCAGCGCCGGAATGGAGGGAATGAGGAAACGGGGGAACACCGAGAAAACCCACCGTATAACGGATTCTTCAGACATTTCCACGTGAGAAAATCCGGATCTACACCGCCGGAAATCGAGCCCGGATCGCTTTGGTGGGAGACGAGTGGTATGAGTACTTAGATGCCGCGGGCCCAGTGTTACAGTGTTTTAAACTATTGACATACGGGAAGCTCCTAACAAAGATTAGAGTTTGTGTTTCTTTCAGTAAACACCTCACATTTTCACCCCTTTAGACTGTTGCTATATATGTAGGTGAACTTGTAAGCGTTCTCTGAGATGTTTCCATTTTTTTTTATTCTTGGTCTACAAAACTTCAGGAACACGTGATGAAATCACTCGACAGAGAACTGGAAAACAGAATGGCGAAACTTGTGCCCAACTTTTTATTGCACTCTCGTATCGTAGATTGTGGGCGATGTGTTTATGTCGGAACTTTGCCAGAGCGCTTCTACAGTGACGGCATTCATAAACCTTGCAAACTTGCTGTCGAGTTGGCGAGAGTGCGAGCCAAGTCTTGTAATGTCATCGAGCAGAAATTTGCCGCGGGCGACGAGGGAATCGTCTTATTTAACACGAGGCGCTCTGGTGCCTGATTCTCGTTCATTTTAGTTTGTTCTGTACTAGGTGTTGTACAATTCTGTATTCAGGGTAGCCAATCCCTCAGAAAGGAAGGAGGAAACAACACTGTCAACATAGGTTCAAGTTCGAAAGCGCTCTGTTTGGGCAATACAACTCATAATACGTGACGTATCACACGGGTTGGGTATTATTTACGTGAATTTTTTGTAGCCCAAATTAAATGTTTTTTAACTGATGCCAAGTATTGTTTGATGTTTACTAAACTGATTCGTTCGAGTTTTTCAAAAGTGCCCTATCGAATTTAAATTTCATTCAACTTTCAAAGTAGACATCGCCTTCGGCCCTTCAATTTCAGGCGAAGACATGTGCGTACGTTACTGGAAAATTGTTGTGTGAAATCTTCTCGGGGAGATAATTTTATTCTTCACACCGAATATGACCATGATGTTAACGGAAAGGACTGCGTTTACCGATGTTCAGCTATAAGTAAAGGAAGGTAATCGAGCTTTATTTCTCGCCAACATTGAGATCATTACAGACGACGAAACACAAGGAAACAGCCATGACCTCCGTTGTGGAACCATCTCAACATTCGCCTGTACCGATTTTTTGGAAACCACGGAAAACCAAAATCAGGATTGCCGGAGACAGGGTTGGAATCCGGGTCCTCCCGAGTGCTAGTCCAACGGTTTAGCCATAGGAACTGCGCAGCATAAAGCAACAATAAAAATGTTGGTAAAATTTACCCTGACAGAGGCAACTGGAAACATGGCTGTAGAATAATGGCGATGAGTGAGAAATTTTGGGTGAAGCGATGACAATAAATTACTAGATTACCGGAAATTTCGCGGGTTCAACGATGTACTGGATAGACTCCACAGTCCTGTATATACTATGTCCTCAGCTACTTGTACATTGCTGCTCCAGTGATGTGAATATATTTTGTCAGTACTTCGGTGAGGGGTGATCTGATGTGATTATGTTATGATGCAACGCCAGAATGAAGGGGCTGTGTAAACGACAGATCTCTGAGAAAACGCGTCGACCAGCGGCATCGTCTGGCACAATCCCTACATGCGAAAATCCGGGAGACGATCCCATCAGTACAGATGGTGAAACTTCACGAATCCAATAACCTGCAGGTTAGAATCAAATATAATATGCATACTCAAGCCCTGCCTATTTATCCACTAGCTGCTACTCAGTGGAACAGCAGACAACGAACGAATAGACAGGGTTTGAATATACATAGGATATTTGAGTCTAACCAGCAGGTCACTGAATTAGCGAAATTTCACCATCTGTACCCATCAGGGATCGAACCCGGATCGCCTTGGTGGAAGGCGAAGTGCTTTAGTCATTGCGCCAACCACAGCCCCTGCTGCTCCAGTTATTTACAGGCTGTACATCTGACAAGGTAATACGAGAGTGTTTTCATGCAGGCCCACTGTTAGTTCACAGTCCTCAGAGAAGAGTTTCGTTAACTGTCACCCAATCGCGAAGTAGTTGAAGTGTACATAAGTTTGAAATCTATCATCTTCTCAAATTAATTCACAAAATTTCCGAGTCACTATCAATTACTAGAGAACTAGAATTTTCGCAAATTCATTTAAAGAAGAGAAGTTAGATTTCAAACTTATGTACGTAATAGTTAGAGGCATGATTATTTTGCGTGGTTATCTGGTAGCAGCTTAGACGTCTCAGTCCTATACACACACTGGCCACAGTCGAGTATTCATGGGCTTCTTAGCGTACAAGAGGGTACCACGTGAGTTAACAACGATTTATTTCCTCATTCCTTACTGGTTTGCAGTCGTCAAATGTCAGACGGTAGGTCGTCGAAACAGCGAATTATTCTGGTCTCTATCAATGACAAGGGCCATGAACTTACCGCGAATAGGATTTTGCTCTAGTTTGTTTCATTGTCTTACGTGTACATCTGCAGCTCAACTTCATGGATATTGGCAGCGTGCTTTTGTTAAGTGACGTCTGTCATTTGACTTTGCCAATCACGGTAGGATTACTGCAACATCACACGTCTGTGATTTGTGGGTAGAACATCAAGACACGTAGGATTTAAAATATCCAATCACTGGCCATGAAACAGAACTGCAGATGTGCCCGTAAAGCGCTGAAACAAACTGGGGCAGCATTCTTATCGCGAAAAGTTCATGGTGCTATCAATACATGACTTCTATACATAACTACGGCCCGGTAGTTTTCGCGAAAAGATTTTTTCCCCACTTTGTTTCAGTGGCTTACGTGCGCACCTCCAGCTCAACTTCATGATTATTGGCAGAGTGTTTTTGTGCAGAGTTATTATTAAGTTGACTGCGCCAATCAGCACATGGATAACTGTGACATAACACGTCTGTGATTTGCGGGTTTAACCTCCAGATGTTACGGCATCCAATCACTGACCACAAAGCAGAGATGCAGGTGCGCACGTAAGGCACTGAAACAAAGTGTTTAACAAAAATTTTCGCGAAAACTACCGGGCCTTGTACATTATTCTCAAGTGCTAGAGCCACGATTTTATGGCGAAAAGATTTTTGCAACATTTGGTTTCCATGCCTTATGTTCACCTCCGCAACTCTGTTCCATGGTCAGTGATTGGACGTTTTAACTGTCACACGTCTTGAGGTTCTACAGACAAATCACAGACGTACTTCGTCACAATAGCCCCATTATTATTGGTGCAGTCAAATGAGGGACGTGTCTGAGCAAAGACACGCTGCCAATAGCCGTGAAGCAGAGCTGCCGATGTGCACGCGAGACACTGAAACAAAATGTTGCAAAAATCTTTTCGCGACAAAATCGTGGCTCTATCAAGTGCACGTGGGAGCATTAGACTAGTAGCGGCATGTACACTGCACACAGCCAGTAACATGTAAGAGGCGAGGATGTGATTCTCCAGTAATGCACGTAGATATCGGCAACACCAACTGCCATGACCGCTTGCTTTGAGACACTATCACGCTTCGCAGTTGACGTGGAATCCATACTGACTGACGCTCGATGAGAGAGGTTACAGTGGGATAGTAGTCATAAAATCCTGTTATTGGTGGTTCGGGATAAAGTGAGCACTCAAAAATGTCCTGCTAAAGTTCTATTTCCATCCAATTCGTATCTTTCCGCTAACGACGGGACATGTCTAACCTCTCTGGACACGTCACTTGATGTTTACGCGTGTAAGGTAAATTGTGCAGTCAGTAGGAACCTATAAAGTTAGATAAAAAAAAAGTTTATTAATTGTATAAAATACAATTATGTAGAATTCGGTTGCTTTTGTTTCAGTATGGTTGTAATGAAATAGGAAATTACATTGCACTACATTGCATTATTTCGTTGCCAACCTTACAAACAGTAAGGCTACTATAGTTAATGTTGAATTATATGCAGTAACAGCTGGTGATACTTTTCAAAGGTTCAGTTTTTAGTGCTCACTTAATCCCGAACGACCTATGCTGCCTTGCAGTGTAAAGTAGCGCAATCATAGAACATTCCGTAAGACGCGGGCTCGATTCCCTGGCAGACAGTCCCGACTTAAATGTTCCGTGGTTTTCCGGCATCACTGCAGGCAAACTCTCTGGGACGGTAACTCACCGAAAACCATGGGTAGAGACACTGGAATATCACGAAAATATTTTAAGTCAACATAGTCTCCAATAAACTGTAGTATCTTTATCCTACTGTTAATTGATTATGCAATTTGTGATAAAACAGTTTTGGGATAAATCATACATGTTCTGTGTTAGAACTGTACAGTTCTAACTGGGCTGGTTGATGAGAGAAACTTTGCTTCAAATTAACAACAGCCAGTGTCCATACAGAACCTTCAGTAGTATACACAGCAAGTTGGTAAGTAGCAAATCAGTTAAATTTTCCCGTAATGTTCCACTAACTATATCAACTCATGGCCGATTCCTGTCGATAGAGATGATTGTACGTCGCGAAATTGTGCACCAACATAGCCTTGAAAACACTGCAGTTTTTTTGCAACATTAATGATTGAGAAATATACGTCTGACACAACGTAACTCTCTGATGACCAATAGCTAGAGACATGCAAAATTCGCGTTATCATTTGGTAGCAAACTAAACTTTACCTTCCTATACATAACAGGGCATAATCTGCGATTCAATTGGTCACGAACTTTTATGTGTTGTCATTTACGTGTGTTACATCTTTACAGACATTGGTCTCTCTACCGTGTAAGCATTCTCCACGGCAAGTCACGACAATATCGCCCAGCGGGAGACGTCGAACGAGCCTATAGTCACTTGGAGTCCAGTTAGCTGTCAGAAAATAACGCAAATTTTGCATGTCTCTACCAATAGCAGGCATCAAATATTACAATTGCAGGATTCTTACTGGCTCAGTCAAATAGGGCAACAGCTCCACATACATGCGAACGCCGCAGTAACCGTCGTTTGATAATTCGAACGTACTGTACATTGAAACCCAACAAACGGTCAAGTTTTCCCGCGATAAACCATCATCCCTACTTATCAAGTTTCCTTCTCACCCACTGATTTGTTTCTGATAACCTCACCGCCGGCGATTCGTTAAGCCGTGCCTACTAATTCTTACTGTAATGTGGGTTCGAGTCCTGGCAGGGTTGCTGCCAGTTTTCACACGTGGGGTGGCTTCATTCCTACCTCGTATCATCCTCACAAGTGCTGGACCTCGTTAAGGGTTTGCGCGCGAGTTTCTACACTTTTGACAATAATTCCTTTTTAAATCATAAACGGGAGACGATATAATTATCTTTAAATTGCTGTTTAACTCCGTTATAACTTGTTTTAATAACGTACTCTGATTTTGTCGAGAAAACAAAATACAGCATGATGATAGCTAATTAGTTAATCATCAAAATTTCCTTTTGAATTGACAACTGGTTGGTGTTACGCTTAAACTGACCAAGCGTCAATTCTTAGCTTTAAAGATTCTCGGATCTGAAACAGTCTAACGAAAAAAATTTTTGTCCTATAAAGTAAATAGTTTTGACAAAATAATATAGAAATAAAATACCTTTTGTAGGACTTTTTCTAAGCAGAGAAATATTTCCTACGTAACTCACAACTGGCGCTTGGTATGTTTATGCAAATCACCGTCCAATTTAGTTAAAATATTAATACTGTGTGTCTCGAAAAATTACATTTCGTAGTAAAACCAAATTTCAACAAAGTTACAGAGCGATTTCACGTTATCGACACTCGTCTGAGGGTGGGGGTACGATAGTTATATAGAATGCCAATGAACTAGGGCCTATTTCCTTAAGGTAGCTGCCTGCCCTGGCCGCCGAGACGTGTGCAAATCTTCAGCAGTTATAATATTATTCGAAAACTACTCGACATGCAGTTTTGAATAGCATCAAACTTGCCGGACGATGACGTTGGCAGGCGGGTTTTCTCGAGGATCTCCCGTTTCCCGTACCCTTTCATCTCGATGCCGCTCCATGCTCACTTTATGTTACTCCTCACCAGCGCTAAAGACCTCTATGTTTTAAGCGCAGACCAAGTTATCTCACTCTCTCTACTACACACGTAAAAATTACTTTTTGTACTGCCCAAAAGCCCCCCTCCGTCAGCCCATGTGTCCAAATCACCTCCACTTACGGTATATGCAGGGAAATACCTCTGTAAGTGTAGTCTAAAATGTCTTCACTTGATTATCATTGTTGGGGCCGGAGTGTAGGCGCAAAGATCAGCAAGGACTCGTGAGAGACGAGTAGCACGATGGGTCTAGGAGGGGGAGGGAGGCAATCACATCTCCAGCCCCTATACTAGGCGAGTGCTATGACCCACACACGACTATGTCTATAGCTGTAGTCGGGCGAGGTAAGGGCGCACCACCTCCCCTTACATCACTCCTGCCTCAATGTGCACGCCCCAGTGGACCCTAGCAGCCTGTTGTGTTCGCCGGACTGGAAAATGGACCTCCTGCACCATCCTACCTCCCTACTACTCTCCTCGGAGAGGAAGATGTCCAGACACTCTGCAGCCATTCAGACGCCGCTCCTCTGGGAGTCTCGTAGAGTGGAATGAGGGTCAATCCCAGGAACCCCTCTGTCATCGTCGCCTGTACCATTACCACAGACAACCCCCTGTTCAGGTAAACTTGTCACTCAGTAATACAAAGCCTCTACGTTGACCACGAATAAACACGCCGAGGTTAGGATTTCATCAACACGCTTTTATTACCTTCACTTTTATATATGTTTGAATTTTGGATAGTGTTAAATGTTCATTGCATATAGTGACATGTGTCAAACTGTGTTTAGTTATAATGTTTAAAGTTCCCAGGCCTGAAGTGTTGTTGGTACCACTGACGGTGGTGAGCTGGTGTCGATGGTTGTTGATAGTCGTAATGGCGGGGACAAAGAAACTGGGAGATCTACGTCACATATGTCATAATTAAACAAATGTAACGGACTATTTTAATGCAATTTGTCACCCACTTCCAGAATTTTTCGGAATATTGCACGCGTATTGAAAATCAATGACACTACAATAACTATTTCATAGCTGTTATCTGGTGGTATTCTCACAAGTTATAAAAATTTCCATCTTGCTGCGACAAACATTTTTTTTTCAACGACAAAAACCTTTAAACTAATAATTTTTCACATTTTGAAATAAATAATTTCTTACACCTTCTATTTTGATTTAATGCTAAAAAATTAATTAATTTACAATTACTAAAAACATGCTTTTGTAACGCTGTGAATTAACAGTTGGAAATAATCTTTAAACATAAAAATGTAGTTCAACAGCGACTTAATGTCCTACGTTTAAGTGAAATTCCATTTTCTGGAAAAGCTTACAAAAAATTAAGACGTTGACCAAAAAACTAATTTTAATACATAAAAACCCGTGCGATTGTCTCTACTTATTTGTCGGAATGGCTCTACCTTTAAATCACAGAGTACAGTAAGAATTGAAATGGAGCTCTGCATTGGAGAAGAAATAATACGCAGACACTTCATGAATACGGTGACTTGGAATATACTTTTAGAGTTTGTAATTATATCCTATGAATGTAACTGACGGTGATCTGTTTGTGTCGATCGAACTGTGAGGAGAGAATCACAAAAAAAAAAAAAAAAAAAAAAAAAAAAAAAAAAAAAAAAAAAAAAAAAAATTTGAAAAAATTAAAAAAAAAAAATTTCGCAGTTTTAAATGTAGTAATCAGTTTTCTTGTGCGGAGTTACATACTTACTATAAACGTTTTTCTCTGAGATTCAGTTTGTTTACTGCCACTACAACATTATCTGCTTAAGACAGCCTCTCACACTGCGTGCGACATTTTCCGTTTATAACAATCATAACGATACTTTCATTGAAATTACTAAAAAGTATTATAACCTTACAATATCACACTAATGCGAGAATCACAGTAGCGCGACAAAAGCGACGCGAAGTGCACGACGCGAATAACTAAAGACAATCAGTCAATCAGGGATGAGGCTTCTGTGACGTCAGCGTGTCCACCTGGACGCTGATTGGCTGACCACATTCTCTATTTCTTTTTTTTTTAATTGTTAGCAATGCGCTGCGTTGGAGCTAAGTACTGGGAGCAACTACAGTTACCATACAAGTAACAGAAAGTACGCCTTATGGATTCCAAAAAGGGAAATAAACTATAAACTATGCCGTGTCAAAGTGAAAAACATAAAACAACCTCTCTGTTCCCTGATTTCTGAGAAATGCCAATAATCCGAGCTGAGAAGGACCAATCCGCCTTAATGCAGTTTATCAGTTTCACTTTCGCCTCCTCAAAGTATAGTCAACACTGCAAAGTGCTGCAATCAGATTGCAGTTAGGGAGTCCAAGTACCTATGTCGTTAACAGTTTACGTACTCTTCAATTTCCTCCTTAATTACTCCGGGATGTCACATCTAAGAGATTATTTGTAGCTGATTGTACTAGTTTATTTGATGTAACTAGAAACACTTTACCCAGCAAACATAATAAGAAATTATGTTTAAGACAGAAATATTTAACAACTGGTAATTTAGTACTGGCATCTTTAACGTCATCAGCATTTTGGCTTCTTTAAGAAATTAAAACCTAAGTGCTGACTCACCAGTTGTACAATATTTATAAAACGATTTTATTATAAAAGTCCGACTTTCACAACACGAAAATTAAATCCTGTCCCTTTGCGACTTCTGGGTCTAAAGATATCCAGTGGTTCTACCCGATCAGATAAGTTTCACGGTGAAAATAGAGTTTCTATTTTTTAAGGTGGATTGATCCGTCATATACTGATACATTTTGAACATATGCCATTGCTGTACTGCGTTGTCTTAGAAAACCATGTGTAAAAAAAAATAAACAAAAATAAGCCTAATTGTCTGTAGTCAACACATACATGAATAGTAAAACATAACAAATACCCAAGGGAAACTGTACCCCATTCCATAAAATTCAAACGGGCGAATAAAAAATGTAAATTAAGGTTCAAACCAAATACATACCTTAAAAATAAAGAGAACTGAAAAGAACTGAGGCCTTGGTCCAAAACCAATATCGTCGCAAGTGGCTGAACACCAGCGAACATAATTCATCATGTAAACTTCTAACCATTCTCTTGCCAGAGTTTCGCGGTAGCAGCGCCCTTAATAAATAATTTTGAAATAACTGTCACAATTCTTTCTGTCAGGTGCTACGAGAAGAATGTTGTTAATATTTCAAACTGTTAAAATGTTTCAATATTTACAAGAACGAACATTGCGTGCAATATAAAACATATTCAACATTGGCGCTCAGTTTCGTTTACATTAATTTTGTATTTTTACAAAATAGATTATGAACTAGGCCGTAGAAAAATAACAGTTCGTGATATTACAGAGATTGTGGCCAAATTTACAAACTTTGGCAAATATAAATATAAATATATATATATATATATATATATATATATATATATATATATATGTGTGTGTGTGTGTGTGTGTGCATATATAAATTATTTGTAAATGTACGTATATATTGTGGTATCTATATTTTTGTGAGTGGTTACTTGCAAATTTTACAATACTAATTAATACAAGTTTATTCAAAAAAACTTTTAAAAAATAGTATCGATACAAATTAATTATTGTATAAGTACTAAACATTTTTAAAAATAACGTTCGTGTTTTTCGGCTTCTATATACTTCGCCCTTGAGGTACAGCTTGTACACCTCTTATGATTTTTGTTTCATTGTAACATTTCAAATTCTTCTTACTCGAATTATTTACTTTACTATTTGCTGTAGCTACCATATTACAGAATACTTGTACACGTAGATTGTGAGGGAAGAAATATCGTATTGATTTTAAAAGCGCACATTTTGATTGTAACAATACACGTTTAAAGGGAATCAACCGAACACCAAGCCAGACATTTGCTGTAATAGAGTTTACTTTGTATGTAACGTTACGTGTTACTCTTTTATAGTTAATAACAGGGGCGTGGTTAAAGCACTCGCCTCCCACCAAGGTGATACGGGTTCGGTTCCCGGCGGGGTCGGTCCCCGGTTTTTCGCATGTTGGAATCTAGCCACTGGTCGGAGGGTTTTCTCGGGGATCTCCTGTTTCCCCTTCCCTTTCAATCCAACGCTGGTCCATGTTCACCTCATGTCACCCCTCACTAGCGGTAAAGATCCCCGACGTTGAGCGCTGACAAAAATCGCTCACACTTTCCACAGCTATATGGATATGTTCTCCTACCCTCACGTAACATTCAAATACGATATTCATTTATTCTGTAGTTAATAACATTTTCGGAAGACATCGAAATGCTGGATGCATTCGAAACGAAGATACTTCGAAGAACCATCTATCTGCGCAATCTGAGAAATAGGAAAAATGGAAGGAAAGATACAACCCTGAGTTGTACATTATCTGCAATGATCCACATTTCAAAATAATAGTGGAATGGTCCAGACACAGGTGGACTGGGCATGTCGCTTGGATGAAAGCCAAGGAGATCCAGGGCGACTAAGGCGACGTGGTCGGTTGAGGATGAGATGAGTGGTCGGAGTCAATGGAAATCTCGGGAAAATGGGTTATAGGAAAAGACAGTTCAAGCGAAGAACCGAGAAAAATTGCGCAAATTTGTGTAAGAAGCCAAGGCTCGCAACTGTTGTAGAGCCATGAACGAAGAATAATGTCATCGGCGTTAAGGTGGCAGTCTGGGTAAGCGTATTTTCTTTTCGTTCGAGGCCTGGAAGTGCGATAAGCGGTAAGGTCGAACTAGACGCACATCACGCCTCATACTAGCCTCTAGACGCAAGTCACATAACTGCCACGCTGTCTTTTCTCTGACAACTAGCCTCTCTGAGACTGTCAGTGGTGACAGTTCTATTTTACGACGTAGTCCTAAACATTTATATTGTACTCGCATGTTCCTTTTAAAACATTCTAAACCAATATTTACATACATAAAAATACCGTGAAAACTCTCATTTTCGCCAATTTCGGCAGCTAGAAAATATGCTTCAGTTGTAGTAGCGAAAAATAATTCGGTATACACTTTCGATACGTTACGTTTTGTGTATCGGTAAATAAATTATCTTACATGATCGTTAAGTTCCACTGTCGCGAACGTGACATTTATTTGACTGAAAGGTAATCTTGTATCATGAAAATACATTTTCCACGTGTTCATGAAATTTCACAATCGTGTATGCAAATGCCGTGTACATCGCGGTAATTTTTCACTTTTTTTTTTGTAAAGGCGGCTGAATTTCTCATACAGTTTAGTAAATATTTCAATAACTTGTCCGGAAAATTTACAAATTATATTAACAATGTAGCACAAAAGTTGCACACAGAGCCACGCTTTGTAATGGAAAATAGTAAAATCAACTCAAGATCTGTGAACTAGTCCAATAAGACAAAAATACACTTGTAATAAGCTATATAATGATCTTAATTCAAAGATTTGTCTTTTGCTAATTTTCATTGGGGTTTGTTGCTTACTGCTCATAATTATTTCTCTCAGCGGAAGGCACCAACATTGTTGATGGAACAGCCTTTGTTAAAATATTTGAGATAAACCTCACCTACATATTATATGTTCAGTTTGTGCATTTTCAGGATTCTGTGAGGTGGTAATATTTCACGAAACTTCACGTTCCACCCATGACCGTAATTCACGACCGAAATTAATTTAGTACCAAAGTATTTCCGTGTCATTATAAATACCGGGCTCACAACCCTCCCCCCTTTTTCTCTCTCTCTGCCGCGTGTTCTTAGTCGCCTCTTGATAAACAGCGGCCAGCGCTAAAAGTACTCTCTCATTAACGAGACGGCGCGCCTTCATTAAACAGCAAGATCCATACTTTGAATTTCACCGCAACGAGAACTGAAGAAACATGTCTTCGCTTGGAGCAGTACGCAGCAAGGACTCCAGAGATGTGAACTAGTTCAAATAACACCGATTCTCAGATAACTAGACGTTACCCTCTGCCGAATAATAGTAAGGTGTCGTGGCTGCTACCAACATATCGGACAAAAAATGTGGATATGAATGCTTCTGTGCACTGTAAAAATGTAGCAATATATTAATACCTGCATTCAAAACGTTTTAATAGATTTACAGACGCACAGCACCGATATATATATATATATTATATATATTATATATATTTACTTTGCTGTTTTAATACGATTAAAATACAAACTTTTTTTTTTTTTTTTTTTTTTTTTTTTTTTTTTTTTTTTTTTTTTTTTTTTTTTTTTTTTTTTTTTTTTAGAAAAATCTGCGATAGGCTACTGTACTGAATCAAAAATCGAAATCATTGAATGTTTTTTTTTTTTAATTTTTTTTCTGATTAAATTTGTTGGAACTACTCCATTAGAAAACAGAGAAAAATTATTAGTAAATATTCATTCATCAGTTTACAATAGTTTTTTCTTTGATTAGCTTTCAATAAATTTTTTGTGACTTCAATATTCTTTACCTTTACCAAATAATCCAATATTTTAAAATAAATAGGTAAGAAGGTAAGTAACGTTCGGTTTAAAACTTAAATGAAAACTGTGGGAATCATTAAACGAAACGTGTTTGGAAAATCAATATAGTCGAATTGATTTAGGTTTGAAAGTTTTATGTAAAACGACAGAATTCCCGAAAACCTCTACGCAATAAAAAATACCCTGGAAATAATTAATGTTTTTGCCTATTTTTTCTTTTTACTAACAGAGTTTGAGTTACATTTCTCAACCTTGTGCCGTTGCTATAAAGCACACTTTTTCATATTGCCAGTTAAGGGCTTGTTCCGTAGTTTTGTAGTTTTGCAGTGATTTCGAAAATATTTTTTTATTGCTACCTAACACTCATATCAAAATTTCTCTCCACAGTTTTGACACTAATATGTCATAATTTGTAGCTGAATTTCTTTGTAGCAATGTACTGAACGGTTTTTTAGATTTCGTCACCCAAATTACTACGCTTTTTTCATGAAATTAAGCCAAAATTAAGCAATTATTTTTTCTGACGAATGGTACATTATTTTTAAAAACGCATCAACAATATTGTGCATCGTGAGACTGCATATTGTCTCAAAATTTTTCAAAGCATTTGGTTAAAAAATATTTGAGTTATTGGCACCTGCCTGTCTGATAAAAACTAAGGAATAAGCCCTTAAATTTCCAGGCTACTTAGTATGTAAGAAAGTATGGCTTAACGTTTCGTTGACAGAAGCGTAACCATTGGCGAAGGCAGAAAAATGTATATAATGGCAAGGCCTCCTACGTCTTCAGGACTATCCCGGATGGCTAGCACTTACTTGAAGACATAAATGTCATCCATCACTCATGAACTCTTTGTACAAATACAAGTCCAGCGAGGTACAGTGGTGCCACTTTGCTTCGGTTCGCGTGTCATCTCTAGTGTTGGAAGGTACGTAGAGGATATAAGATGTTAAGAGTGCGTGGTAGATAGATCAATTGATTTCTGCGCTTTTTCCGAAGCCAATATGGAAAAAATACTCAATGACAATCCTAGATAATAGCATTTGCCTACTTTGTGAGTAAATATTTATCCAGAACTACTAACTCGTTACGCGTAATCTCTTGCGCCGTACTTAAATGCACGAGGTTCCGGCGTCAGAGGTTGTAACTCAGAAGTTCGTAACACTGGAAACAATTTTGATTAAAACGTTGGTTAAAACTATTGTCTAGGATTTCTATTGTTTAATATTCGCAAATTGGCTTCAAGAAACCTACAGTTATAGATTAATGCTTTTACCGTTGAATTATGTACCACGTCCTCTTAAGAGGCAGTGTCAGGTGTTTCAGGCGAATGTATGCAACCCGCATTAACCCCATATAAATCAAGGCTAATTTTACGTTCTCTACAGCAATACGAGTATTACACATCTTCACGTTTTATAAGAGACAGAGTCATTCTTATTATCGCTGCGTTTGTCGAAGTCAAGTACAAAGAATGGTTGCTACAAATTTTACGAATGTTTTTTTTTAGTATCACGTTGCTAATGTAAACGTTTGTTATACTTCATTTTGCAGAACGCAGCTATATTAAGAACGGCTGTGTCTTTGATAAAGCGCGAAGATAATGTTGATAAGTGTAATACTCTTATTGCTATCGAGAACGTAACATTAGCCTTGATTTATATGGAATTAATGCGAGTTGCATACATGCGCCTGAAACAATGATACGGCCTCCGCCTACCATGCACTTCAAATGCATTGCAGTGCGTTCATAAATACGTTATTATTAGTAAACTTTTCCACAAGTGCCCATTTTTCCAACGTACGAGAAGAAAACGCACTTCGAACAAGGACTAAACTGCCATTGTTAAAACACCATACTTATTTAAAAAAAAAAAAAAAAAAAGCACTGTATCAAAGTCCTATAACATATGAGGGGATTAGATTTATAGTGGCGTAAGTCAGTCCAAATAGTTTCCTCGTAAACTTTAGTAATCACATGCAAAATGAAGTGCAATACTCAAATGGAATTCAGAAATTCAGTTAAAAGTGAAATATTATTTACAGAATATCCCTATGGAAAATGTGAATAATATTTATAAAAACGACACTACAAAATCATTGTGACTTAAACCATTATGAATCTCAACTCCTCATTTATTAAAACGGCCTTTACACATTGCCGTAATTTTAAATACACTAACGGGATGTATGTGAAACTTAGATAGACTCGTCCACTGAACTTTGCTACTGACGTCCCATCAACAAAGCAACTTGGTCATCGCTTAAGGGTGTTCAAGTGCGATAAAGTCATAATTTTGTTTTTATATGAAATAGTGTTAGTTTTGTAGACGATACTTGTGAGAGCAGTTTCCTCTTACGAAACAATTTTAGCTGGCGTAGTTTTCTCATAACGGTGCAAATCAATTGACTGACGTAGGTGAAATAATTCACAGTGGATTTATTTATTATGGGCTACGTAATAAAACATTTGAAAAAAAAAACCCGCGAACTGTTTTTGTACTTTAAAAAATTGCTGTATTTGCTACTTTTTTCTGTACTTTGCGATTATTTTTTAAAATTAAAAGTGGATTTTTTAATGTTTTATTGCTTAGCTCATGTGATGTAAGTTCACAGTGAATTATTTTGTTTAAGTAGGTCAGTTGGTTTTCACTATTTGCATGGCAGTGTAACGAGCACATTTTGACATTGACACCCCGTTATGAGAAAACTATGACACTCACAAGTATTGTCTACAAAAAACAGCAATATTTCTTAAAATATAAAATTATGATTTTATCGCACTTGAATACCCTTAAAGTCTCATAGTAAAAACGGTTCGACGGGAAGCTTGCATTCTAGTTCAGAGCTAGGCTCGTAGTGGCGTTTTGGCATTTGATCCATGTTTCAAGGTCGTAATTGTAGCTCCGTTAGTTCTGAGCCTCTAACGCTCTGGTAGGCGGCATCATTAAGGGTGTGCAAGTAGTATAAGATCGTAACTATACATGTTCACAAAGCTGTGTTAGTTTGGTAGGCGGTACTTGTGAATACAGTTTCTTCTTACGAAACCATTTTAGGTCGCTTAGTTTCCATATTGTGGTGCGTCAAGGTTAAAATTTGCTTGTTACGCTGCCATGCTAATAGTGAAAAGCAATCAACTTACTTAACTAAAATAATTCGCATTGAAATAACATGTCATGGGCTAGGTAACCTACCATTTATAAATCCACAACATAATATTTTTAATCTTTAAAAAAATTGCAAAAATACAGGAAAAAAATATGCAAATTCCGCTATTATTTAAAATAAAACAGTAGTTCACTATGAGTTTTGTAATATTAGGCTACTTAACCCAAGGCATGTTATTTCACTGTGAATTATTTTATTTAAGTTAATGAACTGGATTTAACTGTTTGGATGACAGCGCAACATGGCAAATTTGACTTTCACGCACAAGTAATGAGAAAGATACGCGAGTTAAATTATTTCGTAAGAGGAAACTTTCCTAGCTATAATCATCTACAAAACTAATGCTATCACCTAAAAACATAAAATGTTGGTATTAAACGCACCTGAATACCCTTAAGATGATAGTGTGCCACTGTTGGTAGCCGTGCTACGCTGGCAGTCAGCTGTCTGAAGAGAGATGAATGGAGCGGTTGTTGTAAGGTGTGAAGTGACCACCCCTTCTAGTGGTCCACCCCACTCCCTCCCTTCGAGACATCCGGGTCTCGCGGGGGTGCCTATCGACCCGACCAGCCCTCGCTGTGACGTCACAGCTGTAGGGGCTACCTCCCCACCTCTCCATGGCCTCCCTCACATCCAGTCGACATCGTGCCGCGTGTTCGTATATTCATTGTTTTTTTACCCATCAGCAGATAAAACATCGATATACACCGGTTCAAACAACTATCAAACACCAGGTTTAGGATTTATTTTAAGACTTTGTGGACCGGAAGTGTGAGCCATGCTGTAGCGGGGTACAGAAAGTATTTTTTCATGTATAACTATTAAAAAGGTTTCCAATGCGTTTATCTACTAAAAGAAGACACTTCAAACGGTGTAAAAAATGCCGTCCGCTTATTAAAAACATGGTTCCCGAGCTCCTCAAATGTGTTAAAAATGGCTTTATTTCACGCTGCTGTAGCTGAGAAAATACCGTTCGTAATAGTAAAACTGAGACATAGTAACCTGCACTGAACATTAACACATACTTTCCACAAATAAAACAACAGGGTCATCGCTTGAAGTCCATTGAAAAATACATTCTATGAAAACACTGCACGCTGGTTTAGTCCTTCGCTCCTAGAGGCGATGAGGTGTTTGACGGACGTGTTATGTTTGACTTATCGCCTTCTCCGTCTCCATGCTTCAAACGTAAAGAGAAAGCTACCGTCCACTATCTCTTAAGACCTCGCACTTTATTTTTTGCAGTTGTTTCGAAAATATATTTTTAACGCAAATTAATACATATGTCAAATATTCATTCTTACAGTTTTAACACTTATATATCATTGTTGTAGCTGAATTTTTCTGTTGCAATACACCAAACGGATTTTTAGATTTTTGCCCCTAAAATATCACATAGTTTGTTACCAAAATAAGCCGAAATGAAGCAAAATAATTTTTTGTTAGCAAACGGTGCATTACTAAAAAAAAACTATCTGAGAAAATTGTGTATCGTATATACTCTAAACAACAGTTTGTAAATTTACCAGACGTGCGTATAGGAGCGATAAGAAAGTAGGTATGGTAGAATAGTTTCCCAGATATCCATGGCAACACTCCTAAACCTAATTATAAAACAGTAAAATGCATACTGAAGTTACCAGACTTGTATTGTAACAAGTGTAAAAGTTTGCATATCTATAACACGGAAGTATGGTAACTGTCCCACACTGCGTCTGGGATAATAACTTCCTAAATATTTGAGGAAGTTATTTTACAGTATAATTGTACACGTCTATACCTTTTACCAACTTCTGCGACGAGATTTACGCAGCTAAAAACTCCATATAGTCCCATTTTTTCAATTTTCGGCCGCTATAAAATATGCTTTAATGAGTAGTGGTGAACTTGAAATGAGTATACACATGTGTAGCGTTTTTTACATGCTATTCCTAAGCCACCATC
Source organism: Medauroidea extradentata (assembly GCA_003012365.1). Classification (NCBI taxonomy): domain Eukaryota; kingdom Metazoa; phylum Arthropoda; class Insecta; order Phasmatodea; family Phasmatidae; genus Medauroidea; species Medauroidea extradentata. Next base: position 34,369 of record PNEQ01000757.1, read on the forward strand.
ACTCATGTGCGATGAACACTTTTCGAATAATCTGGTAACTGCCGGAGCTCTGCACTTCACCCAGCGGCCTCGGAAGGCGGCTATCTTAAGGGGGAGTTCACGCAAAATTATTATTATTTTAATAATTTTTATATTTGTACGAGATATTGTTTGTTTTGTAGGCATACACTGTGACATTATTTCACAATAATGAAAATTTTCTAGCTTTCATAGTTTTTGTAAAATAGCAAGTAAAAGCCAAAATTTGCATTAAACTGTTTTATACAAGAAAGGAAAACCAATTGACTTACAGAAATGAAATAATTCCCACTGAAGCACAGTGTTGCGGGATAGAACTGGACATCAATAAATGCATTGCGATGAAAATTTTTGTATTTAATAAATACACAACATTTATCTTTTTTTCAAATTTTATTTTTTTTAAATACAAAAAAAAAATCAATACAATTTATATTTGTGCATAGACTTAGCCCGCGACACTCTTCTCTGTGGGAATTTTTTCATTTCTGCGCCAGTCGGGTTTCGTTTCTTGTAAAAAACCGATTTATACAAATGTTGGCTTTGACAAACCATTAAACAAAAACTATGAAAGCTAAAAAGTTTTTATTACTGTAAAATATACTCACTATGTATGCTTACAAAACGAACAAAGTCTTGTACAAATATAAAAATTATTAAAACAATGAAAATTTTGCAGGGAGCCCTCCCCCCCTCCCTCCGTAAGGTGAATGGTACATGTTATATATTTTATTTTCAAATCGTGGTACAGGGCACATTTAGTTTACTAAGTTGTGTGACAAGTATTTAAAAAAAGTTGTTTGGCTTGAATTAAAGCATTATTGAACACAATTTCACGCCAAACGAAAAGGAAAGGATTCAAATGTGTACGTTAATTTCTTATGGAACTAAGGAATATGAGTGCTAGTAACATCTTGAGGTATGTGAAATCAAATTTTGAATTAATTTCTTCAGGATTTACTAAATAACTAAAAAATAATCTTGTCACAAAAATTACGAATTTTGTTCACTGTAGGCACGTACTGATACGTAAAACCAATAATATAAGTACTGTACCTCAAAACATTAGCGATCGTTGTTATTTATATTATTTCCCTTGCTGATTACGATGAGACGTAAAACACGTGTTCTGTAATAGCCGTTCTGAAAGTATACGTAAATATATAAAAACATGCACATATGCCTCATCAATGCTGTTGTAACTACGAATTTTGCTGTCAGAACAGACATTTCAAGTAACCAACTACAGCGGCCCCTCTACCAGACACCATGCGAGTTTATTTATTTGTCATCAATAGCATAGGGTAGCTTCCAGAAAATTATTTTATACTTTTTTTGGAATTCTGTTCAATTAGTAAACACCGAAAAGGATAAAATTTTCAAATTAAATCTTATTTTGATTGCATTTTTGTATTAGCTGTCAGAGTCACGATTTTTAAGTGTTTGATTTACCACAGGGCCTAATAAGAAAAACTAAATGACGCATCCAACTGCAGCTACGGTGACAAATAATAACTGCTTTTCAAGGTTTAAAGACATAATTGGCTAATTTAGTATGCAAAAAATGTATGCATTTTATTAAACTGAATTTTGGCATATTTTAATGAATATACTTACTTATAAAATGGCGAAAGGACTGTTCGTTGAAAAGCCCATGATTCAGTAATTGTACTTACAAAGTTACACAGTTGAAAGTTTTTAGTTTTTGTTATAATGGATACAGAAAAACGCCTAAGTAGTGACTTTGGCAGCTAATTATACAAAAACTTTAAAAAATATATTTTTGTTGAAATTACATTCAGTGTTGTCTTACACAATTGCGAAGAAACACACATGAACAAGCTTTTGAATTCTATCTTTTCTTAAAATAAATTCGCGAAAATTTTGGAGTCTCTAGTTATGAGGTGTCGTATATTTATACACTTTTATTATTTCTGAGATTTTCTTAATAACTGGTCCGTAATTTTATAAAATATGAATGCCATTAACATTACTTCCCATGCGACTTTAAACTGGCTTGCTGTGTTTACCCAACATTATTCTAATTATACTAGGAAAATAGAACATTTTTCAAAATGTTGATGATATTGCTGTTTGTAATGAATCTTCATAATAAATTGCGAAAATACGTTGTTTTTCCCTCAAGGGTAATGTTCAAAGTCAGGTAAATTGAAAATAAATTATGCTGGCAAGTATTCAAACCAGGAATTTGAAACCTCAAGACTATCCTCTACCCTTCAGTAATAAATTCTCAGCGTTTAAAAATAATTTCTCTTCTGAATTTTTTTACTCCTATATGTGTTTTTTCTCCTATTTCTAAATATGTCTTTTTAAATTAAGGTTTGTTGTTGAAGTCTAGAGGAACAACTTCTTAGGAAATATTTTTTGCAGTTTTATAAAAAAGCATACGAATATAAACACAAACAAAAAAACAGCAATCAAAAATTAAAACAAGAAGGAGATCCTATACAGATTTTTACAGCATAGTTGAAAGTATATTTTGCCTGAAAATTTTTCAGTTAAAATACATAATTCTATTTATTTAAAACATGTTTCATTAAAGAGGACACATCGAATAACTTTTCTGAGTTTTCTATATTAGCTTTAAGAGGTAATAAAATATTCCACTAGGAATATCCTGTAACACTGAACATGCGAATAACTAAACCCAAGAGCTTGTGACGAGCAGATTTTTGCCCCATTCTGTTTCAATGCCTCACATGCCCATAAGCAGATTGGCTTCATGGTTATTGGCAACGCGTCCTTGTTCAGACATGTCAGCCATTTGAATGCACCAATCAGAATAAGGTTATTGTGACACCTCACATTTATTTTTTTATGTTACGAATTATACGATTGTAGCAACAGCAAATGCCTTAAAGCAACAACCGGGATTTGTGGATAGAACATCAATACTGTTGAAATTTTGAATTTTTGCCTCTTTTATCGATTTTTTTAATACAAATATATTTCGTAACGGATTTTATAACATGCCAAGTAGTAGCCTATGTCATGTAGTTTCAGTGTGAATTTTTAAATTTATTTTTGTTGTTTATAAGAACTAAAAACTTGCAAATTTTGATTTTGAAGTGCCATTGTGGAAAAACTATTCCGCTAATTTTTATTCGTAAGAGGAGAATGTACTGGCAAGTAACGTCTTCAAAACTAACACTATTTCATACAAAAATAAAATTATGTTTTTTCCCCCACTTAAGGCGGAAGTTCACCGAAAAATATTACCGTTTTATTATTTTTATATTTGTATAAGACATGGTTTCATTTTGAATAAATACATTGCGACCGTTTTCATTGCAATGGAAATTTTTAAGCTTTCGTGGTTTTTATGTAATGGCATGTCTTTAGTCGAAATTTGCATAAAATGGTTTTATACTAGTAAGCTGGTATTTGAAAAAAAAAATACTTAAACCAGAAATATTATTTTTAAGAATTGCTTTAAGATAAATTTTAATACGTACACTAAATATATGCACGACTCAACGAAGCTCTGGTTTAATATTGACAAAAAATGCATGTCATTCACCACGGGAACGAAGTCGCGGGAAACAGTTCCCGGGAACAAAGTTAATACGCTGCGACACCCTACTGCGAAATGATGACACACAATTTTTCGTCGAAGAGAATAATGGTATTGTGACGTGTGGAGGCCGATTCGACGAGACGTGTTCAGAGAATGGACCAGCAGTGGTCCAGAGCTCTTTGATGTCCTTTTATGTGCCAGCTCTGCTATGATCTCTCTCTTCCTCTCTCTCTCTCTCTCTCTCTCTCTCTCTCTCTCTCACATACTCACTCCACCGGAACCACATTTTTACCAACACTCCCGACTTCAAAGGGAGATCCTCGTGGCTTCCAGCAAGAGCTAGGACTCTCTGTGCAAAGCTTACAGTATGACTCTAGCGCGGCTTCTACTGATCTTTCCTAGAGCCAGCCAGCTCTAACAGCTTACCGCGGCCACTGCAGTCAGAAACCTTTATCGTATTTCAGACATTCTGAAAAATATTAGGTTAAATTACCTCACTATTAACAGAAAATTAACGCATATATCGGATGTTTATGAAAGTATGTAACAAACTTTGGGAGAAGATTCTTTATAAAAAATTACGTAAAGGTGTAAAGTGAAAGTTTTTATAGAGGGAGGAAATGTTAATGGTGAAATTCGCGATTGAACTTTTTCATTAAAAACCGACTTTTTAAAATTACCAAAGTTAAGAGAAATAAATATCGAATTTCCGTACGTGGTTTAGTAATGACAATATATGCAATCTGGTAAATGTATCAATACGTATATTCTTCAGTATAAAATGGCGTTGGTCAAGCCTTTTTGATAGAATATTTTTTTACTATTGCATTTTTTTATTTGCTACTTAGAGCGTCCAAATAAATGAGAAAATGTTGTAGTTTTGTATTTTTTTTATGAAATATTGTTAGTTTTGTAGACGTCACTTGAGACGTTTTCCTCTTACAAAACAAATTTTTGCTCAGTCAGTTTTCCCATAGTGGCACTTCAAAATCAAAATTTGCATATTTTCTGTTATTACAAACCGCGGAAACCAATGAACACAATGAAATGAAAAAATTCACTATGAAACTACATGGCACGGGTCTCTGCTTGACACGTTACAAAAAAAATTGTAATTAAAAAAATATATATAAAAAAGACAAAGAAATTCTATTTTTTTAATAGAAAAATATTTTGTAATGGATTTTAAAACATGTCATTCAGTGGCACGTGATGTGCTGTTTCAGTGTGAATTTTTTAATTTTTTTGTGTCCATTGGTTTATGCGGCTTGTAACTGAAAAGTGCAAATATTGACTTAGAAGTGTCATTATTTGTAAACTTGCTGAGATAACTTTTATTAAACAGCAAAATGTACTCCCAGGTAATGTCTATAAAACTAGCACTAATTAACACAAATATAAAATTATGGTTATTACGCACTTGAACACCCTTAAACGACACAGTTTGTATCAGGAGACCCCAATTAACAAATAAAGTCACTTTGTTACAACTCCCTGAAGTAAGCCGTTTTCGAGAAAATGGACGTATAAAAAATTGGAGCCTTGCGTGTAGACAACACGTGATACACAGGTATGTGCAACCCCATTATTTAGTGAAGAACACAACTTTCTCACATATGTAAATATTTTTTTTATTAAAATTCACCCGGAACGTCATCACTTATTTCGCCTAACTTTTGATTATTTTAATGAATTGCGGTTTTCTATATTAATTATCACTTGCAAATATCTCCGTAATGTTTTTCGCCAGCCAAAGACTTGCTCTATGTGACTTTACATAATTTTTTACAAGGAATGATCACACAAAGATTGTATGTACTTGTATGATCATCCTGTATGAGAAGTACGTTTACCTGACAAACATGTGGGTCAATTCTTCGTCAGTAAAAATAGGACAACGCACTGCAGTTTAGCACCTTGAGCGTAGATGCGATGGAGTGCAAGGCGCGTTCGTCAGTGTAGCCCTTATCGCTACTTTTCTTCTGAGTCTTCAACTCACAAATGTCTGAAGGCAGAGGGCCTTAATGGCGTACTTTGTTTGGTCTGTTCTGGGAGTTTTATTGCCTTTTGTACTCTGTTAACAAATACACCCGTGCATTTACTTTTACACAAGCGTTCGACGGAAATATTTCATTTTATTATTGTAGACTAGCATACTTGTTTCACTGTATATAAGGTAAACTTTATATTTTGCCTAACCTGAGTCTAGTCAGTGTTTTTCTGAGGTAAAATTTACTCAAGTTTTCAGAATTTCGACGCAATGAAAGAAAAAAAAAAGCGTTTTGCGACTGGATATTTTTTAAATGGTAGTAAATACGACAGTGGTTATTAGAAAACTTCTCTGAAACATAAACTTTGCCAGTCTGTGAATCTAGATACACTTTACTATAGAATCTTAAATAACAAGTTAAAGGGTCTCTTGTAGCTTACTGTATGTTCGTAGACTGTTATTTTTATCATTACGTGTGTATCGTTTGTAAATAAAAAATACAATCCTTATTGATCATAAACATGATTGGCAAAATGTTAATTTAGATTCGTATATTGTTACAAATCACCTAAATACCTTGAGTCATTTGGTAACAGTAATAATTATAGTTGTTGAGGTAAATTATGATCGTGATATCAACATCTACATCTACAGTAAATATTTAATGAGTACAAACTGCAAACCATAATAAACCAATTGTGGATATAGCAAAAAATATTCTTAGATTACCGAATACTTATTTTTTACGTAGTTGAAAAATATATATTTACTGGATGTGAACTAATATTTGTAATAATACATGTAAAAAGAAACAAAGATATACTAAAGTCTGTTAGTTAATCTAATCCGGACATACGTCAACAGGATACGAACGTTGCTGTTCACTTGGGACTGCTCCATTTCGTTCCTCCCGGGCCCCCTCCCTCCCTTGATAACACACCATCCTTCAAGGGTGTTCAAGTGTGATAAAATCATAATTTTATATATTTATGAAATAATGTTAGTTTTGTAGACAATACTTGTGAGTACAGTTTCTTCTATCAAAACATTTTTAGATCTCATAGTTTTCTAACGGTGCGACAAAGTCTAATTTGGCTTGTTCTGCTGCCATGAAAATAGTAAAAACCAACTGATCTACTTGAATAAAATAATTCATTGTGATACTACATCCCATGACCTATGCAATAAAGAATTTAAAGACCATTACGTAATATTTTGAATTTAAAAAAAAAAATCGCAAAAGTATAGGAAACAAGTTGAAAATTCAGAATTTTTTTATAATACAAAAATAGTTCAAAGGAATTTTTAAAAATATTTTACTACACAGCCCGTGGCATATTATTTCTCTGTGAATTATTTCACTTACTTAAGTCAATTGGTTTTCACTATTTGCATGGCAACAGAACATGCCAATTTTAACTTTGACGCGCCGTTATGAGAAAACTATGCGAGTTAAAATTATTTCGTAAGTTGAAACTGTACTCACAAGTACTGTCTACAAAACTAACACTACTTCAAATAAATATAAAATTATGATTTTATCGCAATTGAACACCCTTAATTAACGCAATGCGTCCCAGATTCATACGTGAAGGTCGTGCTTGGCTAGTTACGTGGAAGGAGTTATAGAGAAGAGTACACGTTGCTATGTGATGACTCTGTACTTGCTGCTGGTAACTGTATAACATTTTACATTACGCTGAGCAGAAAGTCTAGCACAGTTACACTTACAAGGAGCATAAAAACTACCCTTCACCCAAGCCCTTCTTTTATTTATTATTTCAAAAAATTGGAAATATGAATGAGGTGAGGTTTCTTTGGGGGTGTCATCAGCGCTGCTTTTCGGGACCCGTATGTGTGTGTGCGTAATTATGTGTGTATATATACACTGTTTACACTTTTTGTTTATTAAAATAATACTATGTTGTACTTCTTGATTTTAAGGGACCGCGGTGGTCGAGGGGTCACACCTCTCGCCTTCCAGTTAGTCGATTCGGGTTCGATCCTCGGCGGCATGTTTCTCGGGGAACTCCCGTTTCCCCTTTCCCGCCTCGTTCCGTCGCTGCTCCACACTCATCTCACCCTCGTCTTATATATTTCTCGGGTCGGAGGGCGACAAGTATGTCTCGCTAGTCGAGGATCCGGCACAATCTTCACCGCAGTCTTCTACACACAGTGTGACCGTGTCAGAAGGCGGAAATAAGTAGGAGATATTCAGCGTAGTTCTTAAAGAAATTTTGTTTGATGGTCAATTTTAAGGGTACTATCAATCCCATATTCACTTTACAAACCAACTGAAAATACATTTTCGACTATCTTTTTTTTTAAACGATCACTGTATGAACACAGCACACATTCTTATGACTATGCAACCGATTAATTTAAATTAGAAGTTGTAATAATTCTGTTTTTTCGTGCCATATCTATCCAGTTATTAATTATATTACAGAAGAACTTGATATGAAACGTTTTATTAATAGTAATTGATGTGTTAATTAATATCTTGACTTTTCAAAGGTGCTGTATCAACCTAAAGAATATAATGTGTAAACAAGTTCTGAACTTGTTTAACGTGACGAAAAAAAATTACAACTTTAAGTTAGGGACGCTTTATTTTTTCGCATAGATATTCGCCGAGTTTTTTTTTTCTCAATGACTAACGTAAACACCTGCAGCTATTGTCGTGGTTAATGATTGGATGCTTATAACTCTCAGTGTGTCTTAGCGTTCCTCCTACAAAACACCGGTGTGTGTTACGTCAGTACTATTGCTCTCATTGGTACAATAAACAGCGTGACACCCCTGCACTAAGATGCGCTGCCAATGACAAAAAAGCAAAGCTGCAGATGTGCATGCAAGTGTGAGTGATAGTCGCCAGCTTGAATTTTTGTGTTTTCTGTCATAACTTTTCTTCTGAGTAACCTAACTAAGGATAAGAATATATATTGGAAGAATTTTAGACTCCGTAAATATATTTTTGTATTTCCTATTGTTACAGGTCGAATTGCCGTTAGAAAATTCTTATTACTTTCTTAACTGCAATTCAGTCTGTAGCAACAGCAACGAAAAATAATGATTCATGGTTCTAAAGTTATATCAATATGTATTCTAATTTGCAGTTGTAAAGTTCAATGAATGTACTAAGAAGAAAAGATATGACACAAAATACAAGAATTCAAGATGGTGACTTTCCCACACACGTAAGACAATAAAACAAGTTAATGCGAAAATATTTTCGTGAAAATCAAGAATCCGTACTTTGAGCACACTCGAAGTGTCCTCATGACCACTACATTTCCATGCAGCACTGTGACTAGCAAATCCGCTGACACTACATAAACGCGTCAATAACTTCATTTTGAACAGTCTCATCGCTTTTCATACAATTGAATATATAAGTTTCTGTTGGTTTCAAGATCCTTTAAAATCATGATACCACGGGACGGAGTCCGACGTATCTTAAATAAAGATTATTTATTTAAATTTGCCATGCTGATGATTTAACTCCGCCTTCCATCTATATCTATAATGTACGATCAAATCTGTAATGAATTAACGTTACAATTACACTTCAATGTGGAACAAAGCGCTTTTATTCCTCGAAGGCGGTTTTTTTATAATAAACTCTAATCGGTTTTTCGTTTTGTTCGATTTGTGTTAAGTGTGGTGGAGCCAATATGAACTCTCAGAGGAAAAATCCCATTTCCATGCGGTTACTTGAAATTATTTCTGTTTCTATTTTAATATCGGGACTAGGGTTCTCTCTTCTTACGCGGGTTGGGGTTGGTAGTGTTTTAAATGTAAAAAATATAAAAAATGTGGTGAGAAGTGTTGCTGGCGTGGGGCTGTGAGCACCTCCTCCCTCGAAATGAGGGGTTCCCCACCCCTTCGCCCCTCAGCCAGCCGCTCCTACTTACCACCCCCGGCCGTACACTCCCAGGCTGAGATAAACGGCGGCATTACTGATATTGCGCGAGCGAGCAAAGCTGGGGCAAGTTCGGACGTGGCGTATCCGCTATTATTACTTCGCTACCCTGCCTCTGCAACCCTCCCCTCCCAACCCACATCTCTGCCCTCCTCCCTGGACCAGGAAGACATATCGACCGGCGTGTTCTCCGAGGATGCGGCCAGGACATGAGACAGCGGGAACTCACCCGCAGCCTAACTTAAATATTCTGACCAGCTAACCTAGAGGGGATCAATTACTGACCGAGAAAGTCTTCCAACTTCAGTATCAGATATATGTTAAAATGTGTAATTGTATGGTCATATTGCTAAAAATACACATGCCTTCTCTCCGTCGGTAACATAGGGAACTCGGCGCACATACGAATATACTTATATAGACCATTCGGGATAAAGTGAGCACTAAAAATTTAACTTAAAAAAAAAAACACTAGCCGTTACTGCATATAATTCAACATTAACTATGGTTGCCATAGAGCTTGTATGGTTGGCAGCGAGATTACGCAATATAGTTCCATATATTTTCCCATTTAAATACAATAATACAGAAACAATACCAACCGAAATGTACATAACCGTATTTTACGTAATTAATTAACTTTTATTTATTAAACTGTATCGATTCATACGTCTCATCGTTAGCCGTTACGCGCGGAAAGATATGAACTGGCTGAAAATAGAACTTTAGCAGGGCTTTGTTGAGTGCTCACTTTATCCCGAATCCCGTATACAAGCATATGTGTTTATAGAATTGTCAGTAAATGTTGCGACGGTTAAAATTATACCCGACTGTGCAGGTACAATTTTTCTTATTGTGAGTAGCTTTTCACACAACGCTGAATGTTAGTCAATCAATTTTTTTGGGAAGAAGGGCAAAATATATTCAAGAGAGGGGGGGGGGAACTGGCATCCCTAGTATCTCATGGATATAGGCCTTACCGTAAAGACTGTTGTCATTGCGCGGTGGAAAGCTCAATGAATTAATATTAAGTGACGTTCCTCTGTCTTGTGTGTAAACAACACCAAGTACTTCATAATTTTTACCCAGTGAAACTTTCCAAATTTTTTATCTATGAAATATAATTTCACTGTGCTGCTATACAGAATGTTGCAAGTCAACGTTTTGGGTGAACAATCTTCACATCAAGAAGAACTAAAAATGTTGTATGATATAGGTCCAAAAATGCACTGATATTACACTACAACTCAGAGTTCATGATGCACAGTGCATAACGCACGGGGTGCATGATACTGTGGAATGGCAGAAATCTGTTACAGGCAGCTACATACCAAACGAGTAGTATTTAATCCCACAATAGGCATTGTCCGAAGTAGTGTTCTACGGTATCATTCAGAAAATATTTGAGAGTTCACAACATTTAAACTTTTATTTTTTTTTTTTTTAACAGTGAACTATTTTAGATGCTCTGGTTATATAGCTTCCAGCAACTGACTTTTACATGTTCGCTCAACGTCACGTTCAACAAGAAGGTTCAGATGTGGCCATCGCCAAGGATCAATACAACTGCGGAAGAAATAAAATGTGGTTAAAGACAGGAAACGAACCCAAGAGAGTTTCAGGGACATCAGTAGTAGATTATAGGAGGTTCTGGGACAATGGATTAAGACTGAGGAGCAGGAGCATTGTGTCGTAGGTGGGAATGGTGTGGATGGCGAGGTGAGTGTAGAAGTGTAGATGTGGGCGAGGTGGACTGCAATAGCGGCGAGGGTGGTATTGCTGGGTGAGGTGGGCGTGTGGTTGAAAATTCAATGCTTAAGGGCGCGCTTGACCGCAATTTTCATCACCATGTTTTATTTTTATTTTTTTGTACCAGTTGTATTTTTCTTGTTTTAGACACAAAATGTTACTATATTTTTCTCTTACAAAATTTTTACCTCGCATAGTTTTGCGTAATGACTCGTTAAAGCCAAAATTGGCACGTTTCCGTTTTAAGGACGACACTAAAACAAACTCACTTACCAAACTGAAAACAAATCACAGTGAATAACGATGTTGTAGGCTACAAATTCAGCTATGTTAAACCACAAAATAAAATATTTTTGTATTTAAAAAGAATATTGAATATTTCAAATTTTTATTTTAAATTTTAGCATTTTATTTAAATATAAAAAAAATATTCTTGGTTTTTATATAAGTAACATTGTAGCATGTGACGTCGTTATCCACTGTGAATATTTTCAGTTTGGTATGTCAATTTTTTTTAATGTAGTACTTAAAACGGAATCATGCAAATTTTGACTTTAACAAGCAATTACGCGAAAACTACGAGAGATAAAAAATTTCATCTTTAACAAGCAATTACGCGAAAACTATGAGAGATAAAAAATTTCACAAGAGCCAAATTTAGTCGCATTTTGTGTTTACAATAAGAAAATATGTCTGGTACAAATTAAAAGTAAAAACATTGTGATGCGCCCTTTAGAGCCCTCCTTATCACATCCGTCATTCTGTTGGTAATATATGAGAGATGACTGAAAATAACTGCGCTAGATTTGGACGCTCTTCTTTTCATTATTTCAGTATCTGTGTTTCGACATCTTTACACAACAGGCCCGAGCCTAATTAGCTAATTTCCTAACGCAGGTCAGGCATTAGACTACATAAATAACCTCACTCTGACTGGTCATATTGAACAGCGCCATTTGTGAGCATTACCTTCGTTACCCATGCCATAATGGTCTCTCGTTATCTACATTGAAACACGCGAGAATGTTCCAAAGGGTTTTTAAAAAGTTACGCAATCTATTAATTATTTCTGGGTGATAATTTCCAACAGTGTAATCCTTACAGGTATCTTTTTATAGTAATTTGATTTTGGTTATGTCCCTTACGACGTCTAAAATTTGCATTTAACTCGGGAATTTCACAGAATATTACCGACTTCTTACTAACGTATTAATTTTAATTGTTGCGATCTTCTTCAGCTGTTAAGTCTTATCAAATTACAACTCTCTGTCACAAACCTCATTGCTGTCAACAATTGATTTTGTCTTGGAAACGTTAGGACATTGCAATATAGTACCGTATTTGCCAAGTGAAATTCTGTATCAACTTTTTTAAAATCCTTTGCGATATGTCCGAGGAATTCTTTTAACGAAGACAAAAAATAAGTCTGTTGTTGAAATAATATTCTGTACCAACAGAACAAAACCTCACTGCAAAAGTTTCTTTGCAACAACCACGTGAAATAAAGTACTTTTGTTTGGTGTACCAAAAAAAATCTATATATTTATGTACGTCGAATACCCAACTGTGAACCAGTATGTAACGAATGATGAATATAGATTATTAACATATGATTTGTTATAGTAAACAGTCATTTATTCCAAGAACGTTTTTTTACATGGAAAGAACTGTCAAATACAATGGCTGCAATGTGAGTGCACTAAACTAGGGTAAACATGAGCTTGACTTGTGTTAAATGAGGTCAGTCGGAGTAATTAAAAATTAAAAGAAAAAGATTATTTCTTCGTTAACTGGCAAAATTTGAGTAAAATTTCCCACCTAAAAAATACTAATTCCAAAATAAAATAATGTAATGCAGCCATATTGCTGTCTACTTTATTGTGATTTGCTAACATTTATAGTATAATGTATTTCCAAACATGACCCCTTACTTTAAACATTGTTATCTGTTTCATGCCCTGCAAAACATGAACTCTCCTTACGTATGGTCTAAAATGATTCATAAGTGTAATGTTTGTTCTGGAAGTAAAGCTGTTCTTACAAACCTATATGGTTATTTTTTTCGAATAATATTATAGAAATGCAAAAATGCCCTTCACGACAATTTGCACTTGAAGGGAAGCCTAAAAACACAGCGAAAACCTCTCCCTACCATCAAATTTTATATGCACATCCGCCTTTGCTGCAAACACTATCGTGACATTCGCACAACTTTAAGTTTAGTTATTAACAAATTAGTTAGGTTTTTTTAAAAAAAACTACAAATCTTAATTAGGTTTGAAATAACTGATCATAAATCAGCTTGTTAAAACGTACGAACGAAATAGTCCACCATGCCATCACGTATTATCAGCCTTAAATAAATCATTATTTAGAAATTCGTGAATTCAGTGTATTCGAAGCCATGAAATAATTGCTCCTGGCAGGTCAGCAACTCTCGTCACACGTGATGCGATCGGGTGTAGGTTCGCAGGGGCATGTTAACAGTTAACAGGCAGTAATCACAACGCAGTCATGACTAGCTCACATACGATGGAGTATAGGATAATAACCCAAGACGATCAGAATATGTGAGCCAAACCAAATTAAGTCTCTATATTTCGAGATTTTATTCAATATCAAGGTTAAAATACCAAGTTTCCATACCACCATAAGTTCATAGAGACGATTTTTGTTATTGTGGCATTCGTTAAACTAAGCACTCTTCTTATGTTTACTGTTTCATTTAAGATACTTTAAGTAATATTTACAACACTCTTATTTTTTTAGCTCCATCTTCGTCAATACTTACCACCCGTGGGAAGCAATTCCGACCATAAGTGGTATACACGATTAATTTTTTTCCGTAAGGAATTTGTAACGTAGTTGGTTTAGAATCCCCCGGTAGAGAAAATGTCAAGTATATCCTTTAAAAAGCTTTTTCTGCGGAATGTTTTTTTGTCTGCAGTGAACAGGTGGTAAGAGCTCCAGGTACTCTCTGTGTAGTCCCCGTCTGGAGAACTCGCGAATACGAGCTAGAGGCAACGGGAGAGCGAGTGCTTGAAGTGCTTGTTTGTAAGTAGAGGGAAAGAGGACGTTCGGGTAGCTTTATCCCTCAGGCGCCGCCTCATTAGCACTATGTCCTTGAAGTGTTCCAGTGTAACAACCATGCAACTCACATGTTTCCTTTAAAAACTATTCTGGGCTTGCTGCATTTTTACTGCATGTATATGCAAAATTTTTAAAAAATACTCTAGTATTGTAGGTGAGCCATATTAACACACAAAATGGACTGTAAATATCCCATTCCTTCTCTGTGGAGCTACATTCAAATTTGTAAATGTTGAATATTTTTTAAGCTGTGTGTAAGTATATACATGCATACAGACTGTCCAGAAATGTCAACGTAGTAAGCACACCACACGATTCCTGAGCTTAGTTGGAGACGAAAATGTCAGTGACAAAATGACGCATGACGACCCTTTCGCGCACAATATGGCAACACTGCACGGAGAAAGTCCTCTATTGCGCTCCATATCCAGATATTATTTTATGTACGTTACGTCGATTAAACGTAGCATGATGTTTGGAATACTCGAGATTTTAACCTGCTCCCATAATATGATGGTTAGAACAGTTTTATTAAGATAAGTAAATTACCTGTGGAGTGCAAGAAGGGTTGCTGTGTTGCCACATTATTCACGTAAAATGTCATTGTAGAACATTTTGGCACATACATTTTTGTCTCCAATCCATCCCACGATTTGTAGGGTGTGCTTATTATTATGCTTATTATGTTTCTTAACATCTTATACACACATTACATATTTGATATTTAGAAATGCTGCTCGTCATCGGCAAACATTTTTAAACAGATTCAGGATCCTTTATTTACAAAATGTGAAGCAGTTATCGTTACCGAATGTTGTCGGTAGAATTCCACGAAAGATGCAACTGGGACTCGTCAACTGGAACATGTATAATTCACGGGATTCAACCTTCCCACACTCCAATCAAACTTGAATCAAAGATAGACAGCTGTTGTTTCCCCTGGCGTGAACTTGACTTGTTTAAGAAGGCATCGTCGCTGGCCTCAGGCGAACTGTCGATTACATTATTATTTCATTGTATTCTTGATGTGATAAGTTAAAGTTTACAGTGAATACGATAATATTAAAGTAAGTAGACAGCTACTGATCCTCTTACTAAATACTACTACATCTCCCCGATCTGGGTTCCATACTGCTATTTATGCTCTCGTCGGAGGAAGGACAGTATGCTGCACAAAGTTAAATATGTTCACTATTTGGCCCTTCAGACATAACAAGTACATGCGAGGACACAGCGCCATGGAAAAATTGAAATTAAGGTAGCACTGTTAGTTTCTTTTCTCTTATTAATACGAACTGTGAAAATGTCATGTTTTGGCCCTTCCGGCAATAAAAGTAATCAGTTTAAGGGGAGGAGGGGAAAACTTAATGAAAAAAAAAAGATAATGTGATAATTTAAACATATTTTGTGTGAAATACGTCTGTTGGAAAATAATGTAAAATATATTTTTGGATGAAATTTTCTTTTGATATGTGGTATGGCCCGAAAGCTTTCTACCATTGTTTATTTTATTTATTAAGTATTTCTTGCTAAATGGATGTACACATGGTTCTCACAGTAAATCTTTGCTTGTGCCCATTGGTGTCACCGAGGGGCTACGAGCCCTGTGGTACACTCGTTTAAATCATGTATCCTTCATTATGAAGAAAACCATAAGATTTAATTCAAATATGAATATAGAAAAAGTTGACATAGCTTACAATTTCATTAAAATAAAACTATTTGCATTTTTGGATAAACTATTCGATCCCTTTCTATTTTAGTTTGTCATTTTATTTACATTATTAATTGGTGCAGACGAAATTCTTATATTTTTTTGTAAATAACAATAGTTTTGTATAAATCAATGTATATTATGTGTTAGTAGAGTTGTTATTTTGTATTTATTAGGCTACGTAATTATTTTATTACAGTAACAATATATGTTAGCAACATTGTTTATAAACATTGCTTGATAGACACACAGCCTTTAGGTCTCCATAAAATGATAATTTTTTATCCCGCCTACGAAAGATGAGACAATGGACTGACAAGAGAAACAAAGGCGTGTTCAGAAATTTACTGACTACTTTTATCCCCAATCTAAAATCTGATCCGATATAATTGTATATGAGGAGCTAACATTCAAGACCAGTTATGTTCACACATTTCCTAAAATGAGTTTAACATATTTCCAGTATAAGGTTGGTTGTTTACACGCGAATGTGCACTTTTATTTAACTAAATGATTAAATGTCCTATGTAAAAATCATTGTAAACCAGACACATCCCTCACAGTGTGATCGTGCATTTACAAAGGTACGATTTTGTGGCGGAAAGATATTTCCATCATTTGGTTTCACTGCTTTATGCACAAATCTGTAACTCTGCTTCATTGTCAGTGATTGGATGTTTCATCTCTAATTTGTCTTGCGGTTCTACTGGCAAATCAGTCATATGGTGTCAATATAACATTATTAAGTTAAGGTTAATTTTACTACAGGTTGGAAAAAATCAATGTCAAAAGTTTGGCACAGGGAATATTTCTGCAGCTTGAGCGCTGCTATTAATAAGAGGTGTAAACCGAGCAATCACAGAGCTTTCCTGAGATTGATGTTACATGAAATTAAGAATTTGAAAACTAAAATTGGCTTCTTTTTCACTTTAAAATTAAATTTAATGATTTCTTTCTTTACTATGCCTAGTTAAAATTAATTTTACTACAGTTTCGTATTTTATTATATCCGTTATCGATTGCAGCAAAACTAGCGGCAGATTATTTGTCTGTGCCAAACTCTCCCATAAGGAAACACATTTCCTGTCAAATCTGTAGTACAATCAACCTTAATATAGTCAAATGAGATACGTGTCTAAACAAAGACACGCTGCCAACATCCATGAAGAAGAGCTAGCGATATGCACGTATGGCATTGAAACAAAATTGTGAAAATATCTTCATTTGACAAAACCGTGTCACTATGCATACGTAAATACTGGAAAGCGTAAAGTAAAGAAATTCCTCTTCTGACAAGTTTACTACATTTATTAAGACTGACGTGTCCGTAATATTCATTCAGGAACTAGACACGGCCATTTTATCTTTAATAGCGAACTAAAAATAATACATATGTCACATTCGTAACTATAATTTGAAAATTCAAATGATGTACAATAATAAACATGACAAATTTTATTTCCATTAGAATCCCAACAGAAGAGTTATTTTTCTCCTGTACAACTGGACAATGTTGACTTATCTGGTTTTGAAAGTTTGTTCCTCACATTTACACAATCACACTAATATTTACTGGAATAATGACAAGTCACATAACTCTAAATGTTTAAGAGACAATTTTATCGCAGAAGTCTGACTTTTGGTGCCGTGTCGTCAACATACAGGGCTTCATTTTCTATCACGCACAAGAAGGCGAATACAGCCAAGTTAGGAAGTTTGGTAGTAAGCGAGTAGTTATTAATAACAGGAAATTAAATTAGTAACTCTCGACTGGCTCCTCCCCAAATAAGTTAGTTAAGTGCAATCAAATTTTAAATTATGACACTGCCAACAAGACTGTAAGTGCAAGTAGTTCGTAGCCAATATAATGGATTTGTAATTAGTGTTGCTGAAACTTACAAATACAAATTAAGTCCAAACAAAAAAAGTTTAATACGATACGATTTAAAAGGGACAAAAAAGTATAATACAACTTCTATGAAAATACTTGTGAGATTTTAAAACAATAAAAACGTAGGTGGCATGCAAAAGATAACTGTAAGAAGTGTCGAGTGTAGAAGTCGTTGAGAAAACTCGCACAACAGTTCATATTATTTGCAGTACAATAAAATTATTAGTGACTTGCATGAACTATTCATGCATCAGTTATCTATCACATGCGCCCCACTTTTCTCTTTCGTTTTATGAATTAGAAGTATATTCACTATCCTAATCGTTCTAGTTCGTTTTAAAACATGCTACATTACAACAAATTTATTTTAGTATTATTTTCTGATTTTTAGTGTTGTGTGTGTGACATTTTTGCAATAATTTCTTAGTTATGCTTAAAGATTCAAGTCATTAGCTCATCGAGAATTTAGTATAATGTGGGTTATAAAAATTATACAAAATAGTTAAGTAATTACTTTTCACGGTTTTTCCCATCTTATATAGCATTGTGATCCAGTTCTGAGTTATGATTAAAGTTCAAAATTTCTAGGTCATTCAAAATTGTTTGCAAAACTTGTACCGAACAGACAAACAAACAAACAAGGAAGCGAGCTCTTAAAAATAAATTAATTTACTGTGTGCTATAGAGATGGATTCAAGTAACGACGTTTTTATAGGGAACACACATCTTTAATTGCCATGAAACTGTGCTGTGAATATTTTGAAACTATAATAAAATAATATCAGAACAATCTTATTTAAGTTGTACAGAACAGTATTATTATGTTCTAAAACAATGGTAAGATATTGTCCTTCCCTTATGGAAATTATATTCCTGCCACTGAACTATGAGGGAATGATTACCACCCCTTCCTCCTCCTTTCATCCGACCTGTTTATTGTTAGCGTGCCCCTGGAAACATAAAACCGAAAACATCACTTGTGATGAGAGTTGCCGACCTCCCAGGAGTAATTACATTATGGCTTCAAATATTCTTTGAGCTACTGATTTTCGGTGAAGAAAGTTTTACACCAGCAAGTTTCATTGTCTGACGCACACATCTGCAACTCTTCCTAGTAGATGTTGGCAGCGTGTCTTTGTGCTGAGACACCACTCAATTAACTGCTCCACCACACGGCTGTGATTTTCCAGTAGAACACCAAGAAGCTAAGAGTTTGAAAACGTCCAATCACGGACCATGAAGCAGAGTTACAGATGTGTCACAAGGTATTCAAACAAGCTGGTGGTGCACAATTATTTTCAACGAAAATCAGTTGCTCTAAGACAACTGAACTCACGATTACCATGAGTGAATTTTCGAACACGTGGTAGCCGTCTTAAAGCCTAAGTAACCGTACCAAGGTTAGCTAGGTTTTTCTATGTAGGTCAGCCATAATTTCAGTTTAAGGTGGTAGAAACGAAACCCGGGTTAAATTAACCCGTGTTGAAATGTTCGCCTACAAGCCTGTCGATCAGCTCCTCACTTATCCTGCTCGAGGCCAGAGGATAAATGACAGTTAGAAGATGGAAGTCGCTATTCGGCGCGAAAAAAGTGTAAAACGCAGACATAACCTAAATCACAACGAAGTGAAACTGAACGCACTGCGTTCAAAATATCGAAGAAACAAGTGCTTAACGAATATATGTAATTATAAATAAAAATAACGTGTCAAAATGGGATTCAAACTTAGAATTAAGGAAAGTATTTAACTGGTATAAAATAAGAATGCTCTTCTGGTTCGCGTCATTTTTAAACCTCACCAAATCTCGTTGATCAAGAAAACCTGGTCATGTGACTCAGATAACCTAACCTACTCCAGCTCGTGAGCGTTTGAAAGTTCCTCATAATAACTTTATGTAACGACTAGAGTTTAAATATTACTCCGCCCGGGCTAACCGATTGCCTTTCTGTAAACGCTTTTGAATAGGTTTCAGATAGGGGAACGATATTCGTACTGCTTGTCTCAGTGCAGAAACCCGCGGGGACTCGCGTTCGCAATCATGAACCGTTGTCTTGAGCCTACAACAGCTCATTACTCCGAGCGTCGACCAAGAATGAAGGCAATCACTGTAATCCCTGGCAGGATAGTCTAACAGAACCTCGGGCGACTGAGGGTTGAACGCTGAATGGAAGGGGATAACCCGCCCCTGGAATGCCACCCCTCGACTCCTCCAATCGATATAGCGAGACCGCCAGGGTCGGGTTTTACCGGGAGGGGGAGGGGGTGTCGCCTGCGGAATGGCAGCTATGAGCGTGGGTAGCCAGAAACATGGATGACGGGAAAGATTGAAGGAGGGTGAGGGAGGGAGGTTGTACAACAGCCGCTGTCGGATATCGACTAGTCATCGGCGCGTCGAGGTTCTGTGGACGCCAGGTCACGTCATGACACGAACATTAGGGGACATCACACCCTGACTCGCGTAAGGCGGGCTTTCGCCGAAGTTTAGTATTGTTTTAATTACTGTGTATATATGCTGTTTATGGTTTTTTATAGACATACGTTGCGACAATTTTTATGTAATTAAATATTTTAGCTTTTATAGTTTTTGTGTGATGGTATGTCAAAATCTAAATTTGCATAAAACGGATTCATAATAGAAAGAAAAACCAAACAACGAACCAAAGTGACATCAATTCGTGGTGAAGAGCGGTGTCATGAGCTTTACCAAGATATGTATTTAACAGCATTGAATATATTTTGGGTTTTTTAAAAAAATTCAGTAAATTGCCAATTTTGCTACTTCAAATTCTGCATTAAAAAGGTTTTTATAATAATCTTGTTGTAGCCTGTGACATTGTTCTTCCGTGTGAACTGCTTCATTTCGATATGTCAGTTGGTTTCCCTATATATTATAGAACCGCTTTATATAAATTTGTTCACTGACGTATCATTATACGAAAACTATGAAAACTGAAATATATTTTCATTACAGTACAAAATAGTTTCATTGCATGTATACAAAATAAACTATAACTCTTACAAATATAAAAATTACTACAACAGTTAATATTTTAGGGGAAATCGCCACTTAGATTCTCATTGTGCAACGGCAAACGAATACGGTTTTGTTCCTTATTCTATTATAACCTTCCTCGATTATTTGGAGAGCAATATATACATTAATTTTGATAAATGTTCCGGTAGGTGCTACTAGTACTGAATAATAACACCGGAATTTCTTTCCTTTCTGGATATCACGGTCGTAGAAGAACAGGTCTGGACACTCGCCTATCTACCAATGTATTTTGCTTGACCCCCTTGTTGTTTAACTGTAGTTCGCCAAGTTACCGAGAATGATGTACTTTTTGGCGCTGTAATCCGGGCGGTCGGAAACTCCGCCCACTTTTTTCCATTGTTAACATTGTAAAGTAAATAAAGATTACTGGAGCCTTTTTTTAATTGTGAGCGAAGGAAGTGTTCCGTAAATTGATAGAAAAAAAAAACGTTTTGATAAATTGTTTATCTTAGTGGGAGGGAAGTGGGCGGAGTTTGAGTCCGACCGCCTTAACTGCAGCGCCAATAAAACACAATATTCTCGGTAACTTGGTAAACTGCAGCCAAACAACAAGGGGGTCAAGTTTCCAGGCGAGTGTCCAGACCTGTTCATCTACGACCGTGCTGGATACTTAGGAACCCCGAATTTTGTCTGTCAGTCCTACGAGCGTACACCATCGGTGACATCCAAAAAGACAGAAAATCTCTATCAATGCAGACTCCCGCGAATATCCGTGACTTCGAGTCACTACCACACCTCGTAGTAGTGACGACGAGCGTCCCAACTCCCAGGCCCGTCCGACGCGTTCGCGGCACTTTCTCTAAAAACTCCTCCTTATACTCCCAACCAATCGCAGGCTCCGTGGACGACTGACAATACTAAACACAGCCTTTTCTCCGTGTCGGTTTAAGTTCTCTTATCAAAATTAACACAGGTTGGCATTTACAAAATCTTGACCCTTTATGATGAATGATATTTTAGTTAATATTGAATTTCACTGCAAGGGGTAGGCGAAGCCACGCCCCTTCGCTGACCTACTTTTCGTCCCCCCCCCCCCCCTCCGCCTCGCTATAATTCAAGGTCTCGGGCCAGCTTTCTCATGTTCACAACTTTCTCTTTCCATCGGCGTGAAGGGTTAAATGGCCTTGACACAATTAAAAAACTCCTCTTAAGAGGGCGTGGAACATAATTCAACGCTAAAAGCATTCACCTATAACTGTAGGTTTCTTGAAGCTAATTTGCGAAAGTTTATCAATAGCAATCCTAGACAACAGTTTAGCCAACGTTTTAAACAAAATTGTTTCCACTGTAACGAACTTCTGAGGCACAATCTCAGACGCCGGAACCTCGTACATTTAACTACGACGCAAGAGATCACGCGTAACGAATTAGTAATTCTGGATAAATATTTACTCATAAAGTTGTCAAATACCATTTTCTAGGACTGTCATTGAGTATTTTATCCATATTGGCTTTGAAAAAGGTGAAGAAACCAATTTATCTTTTCAGCGTTTATTTATATATCACGCACTCTTAATATCACAACTTGCTGTATTTACACTGAACATTACATTTAATCAATTTTAATGGCAAGGAGGCCTATTACGCAATTCATGTTTTATTTCATTATTTCGATCCGAAGTAACGCTGAAGAGTAAAACACTGCATTATTCACGCCAATCTTAGCAAATTTTTATGTCGTAGGTAGAGATGGTTAGCGACAAATGGAGTAACGTTGAATTCTAACAATAGCGAAGTTGAAAAAACAGTTGTTTTAGGTGTACGAGTTTTGTTAAAAATTTAGTGATTAAGAGAATGATTTCTAAATTTTAACTCTTTTCATTTCATTCTACCGCTGAAATATATAACTCTAATACATTACTAGTTTTTTTCACGAATTTACGAAGATAATTAATCATTTGACTGACAAATGTGTGAGGTGGACAAGTGGCATAGTCTAACACTCACACCGCATTCGAGAGAAACCGGTTTCGATCCCCGGCTCCTGCTCTCCTGATATCGGTTTTCCAGGGTTTTCCGAAATCACTTCAGGCGCATATTGGGATGGTTCCTTAATAGAGACCCAGGAAAATTACTTCCTCTTCCCCTCATCCTTTTCTCTCTACCAAGACCTTGTGCTGTTTGAGAACACGTACAGTAATACATATTATTATAAACTTTGCACGAAATGTAATTTCAACATGGCTTATGATGCCCCACCTTAATGACAGAATGTGTTCGATATTGGACTTCCATATTTGTGATTCCCACTATTCTGGTTGCATATTACTGGGATTTAGTATTTAAGAGCCTTATATAGCTGGTGCATTAGCATTGTTATACAGTTGGTGCATTAACACTGTTATACAACTGGTGCATTATCATTGTTATACAGCTGGTGCATTAACTCTGTTATACAGCTGGTGCATTAAAATTGTTATACAGCTGGTGCATTAGCATTGTTATACAGCTGGTGCATTAACACTGTTATACAGCTGGTGCATTAGCATTGTTATACAGCTGGTTCATTAAAATTGTTATACAGCTGGTGCATTAGCATTGTTATACAGCTGGTGCATTAACATTGTTATACAGCTGGTGCATTAGCATTGTTATACAGTTGGTTCATTAAAATTGTTATACAGCTGGTGCATTAGCATTGTTATACAGCTGACGCATAAACATTGTTATACAGCTGGTGCATTAGCATTGTTATACAGCTGGTGCATTAAAATTGTTATACAGCTGGTGCATTAGCATTGTTATACAGCTGGTGCATTAACACTGTTATACAGCTGGTGCATTAACACTGTTATACAGCTGG
>PNEQ01000757.1:58242-120930 GCA_003012365.1 Medauroidea extradentata
ATACAGCTGGTGCATTAACACTGTTATACAGCTGGTGCATTAACACTGTTATACAGCTGGCGCATTAGCATTGTTATACAGCTGGTGCATTAACACTGTTATACAGCTGGTGCATTAACACTGTTATACAGCTGGTGCATTAACACTGTTATACAGCTGGCGCATTAGCATTGTTATACAACTGGTGCATTAACATTGTTATACAGCTGGTGCATTAGCATTGTTATACAGCTGGTTCATTAAAATTGTTATACAGCTGGTGCATTAGCATTGTTATACAGCTGACGCATTAGCACTGTTATACAGCTGGTTCATTAAAATTGTTATACAGCTGGTGCATTAGCATTGTTATACAGCTGACGCATTAACATTGTTATACAGCTGGTGCATTAGCACTGTTATACAGCTGGCGCATTAGCACTGTTATACAGCTGGCGCATTAGCATTGTTATACAGCTGGTGCATTAACATTGTAATACAGATGGTGCATGAACTTTTTTTAAGGAAATACTACTGAATGTGTGTTTGTTATCTTTATCTACGAAAAGAAAACACACTTAAAACTATACTTCTGTACTTTTGTTTTCTAGATATCATGATTAAACGGTACACCGCGAAAATGTTTTTGCCAACATACCCTTTAAAATGCTGTAGTTTCTTGTGACATATATGATTGTCTAATGTCTGACACAACATAGCTCTATGCAGACCAATAAAATGCATCAGATATCACAATATCAGGATTCTTATTGACTCAGTTAAATAAGGAAACAACTCCACATACAAGCTAAAGCCAGACTGCTGTCACGTGAAAAATGCCAACGGGAGTCGTAAAACAAAAATACAGAAACACGCTCTGGACATCATTACGTACTTTCCGTAAATAAAAAAGTAGGCTCTCCGCTTGGAGTCCATTAGATAAAAGACGAAGACCGAAACACTGCCCGTCGTTTTCTCGCCCTGCGCATTAAGGGTGTTCAAGAGCGATAAAATCGCAATTTTATATTTTTATTAAATATTGTTAGTTTTGTAGCGATACTTGTGAGTGCATTTTTCTCTTACAAAACAAGTTAAGCTCTCATAGTTTTCTCATAACGGGGTGTCAAAGTCAAAATTTGCTTGTTACACTGCCATGCAAATAGTAAAAACCAACTGACCTACTTAAACAAAATAATTCACTGTGAACTTACATCCCATGAGCCATGCAATAAAACATTAAAATACACATAACGTAATATTTAGAATTTTAAAAAATTGCAAAAGTACAGAAATAAAGTTGCAAATTCAACTGTTTTCTTAACGCAAAAAAAGTTCGCGGGATGTTTTTAATGGTTAATTACGTAGCCCATTTCATGTTATTTCACGTACGTCAGTCAATTGGTTTGAACTATCTACATGGCAGTAGACATATGCAAATGTTGACTTTGACGCATCGTTATGAGAAAACAACGCCAGATAAAATTGTTTCGTAAGAGGAAACTGCACTCACATGTATAACCTACAAAACTAACAATATTTCATATAAATATACAATTATGACTTTATCGCACTTGAACACCCTTAAGGCGACACGCTTGTTGACGCAAGAGCAAGTCTAGCTCGTATTACCTTCCTGCTTCCGTATCTCAGACGCGGCATTTAGCGTCTCTTATTGATGACGCTTCAGAGATCTAGAAGCCTGTGGAAACAGTAAGGCCAATCAAACGTGCGCATAGCTTGCATTGTCGCCCCTATGTGCTAGGACAGTCAAGTTGTGAGCAGTCTTTCTGTCGGAAACATGACTTTACGAGGTTTTACTATCGTGTACACAAAAAAATTACTACACAACTGCTACTTTCACTTAAAATAATACGTATCAGAATCGATCAATGAAAATTATTGTAGAATAATCCAAACGTGACATTGTTATGTCTTGCCTAAACAGAACTCGATAGAAAATAATTTAAAAACAATGCATAAATATATTAGAGCAAAGAAAATCGTTTAACATGAAACTCAGTTAAGTAGCTTTTCCGCAATGGAAATGAAAATTTTTGTCTACATTATACAGCAACTGTAACAAGAATTGTGTTGAAATTAAAATAGTTTACTGGTAATGTTGATGGCAAAGTTAGTTGTTGTTTTTTAAAGACTAGCTTTACGTTAAGAAAATTATCTTTGCTATAAAGAAAATAAAATAGTTCTCAAAAAAACTTAAAAATTTTTGACAACACCAATTCTATGTTTTTAAACTTGTTCATTGTTGTACAGCAAAATTTCTTTGCCGCGCGCTAAACAGCTCCAAATATATGTTTTTTTTTTGTATCTATACTGAAAACAATTTTACTGTGAATATTTTAAAACATATTCACATGATATTAAAAAATTGAAGAAATTGCAAGTCAATATTTTGGAGGAACAATTTTAACATCTCGAGGAATATAAATATAACACGAACGTAGGTCCGAAAATGCCCCGTTTTTGCACTATAGTTCACAGTACATGAAGAATTAGTGCATAGCGTGCAGGTTGGGTCGCGTTAATGTGGAATACCATTACAGCTATTTTGGCTGCTGTTTACCAGACGAATCGTATTTGATTGGACGGGAGGTGTTGTACGATGTAACATTCCTCAGTGATATGATCCAACTCGCGTGCCATGCACTGTAGGCCTATAGTACAGCAACGGTGTATTTTCGGGCCTATGTTTATGTAAGTGCTTCGTTCCTCTACATGTGAAATGCAACTTTGCAAAATGTTATATGTAAGAGTTACACGAGCGAAATTCTTAAGGGGGTTCGGTACCTGCCGTCTTAGAATCCTTCAATTTTCACTGTAAAACCAATACAATGAGAATTATTGAAGTTTCCTGTCTGACAAAGCACAGATATTACCTTCTTCAGCGTTATCAAATTTCCACACGTTCACTGCGTTTCTCAGTTTTTGACTAGTAACCTTCCAGAGGAAGAAAGTCATTTTTTTTCTACGGATGGTCACAGTAAGGTTAATTCTACTACAGGTTGTAACGAAAATGTATTTTCTTACGGGATAGTTTGGCACAGGGAATATTTCTGCCACTAGCTTCGCTGCTATCGTTAAGGAACTAGATAAATACGAAACAGTAGTAAAATAAAATTTTAATAGGCTTGGAAATGATGGAAGTAATTAAATTTTAATTCAAAGTGAAAACAAACCAATTTCGCGTTTTAAATTATCAACTTTATGTAATTTGAAATTCAGAAAAGCTCTGTGATTGGTCAGTTTGCAGCCATTACCAATACCAGCGCTTAAGCGGCAGAAATTTTCCCTGTGACAAACATTTAATATTGGTGTGTCTAACCTGTAGTAGAATTAACCTTAGTCACAGGTATAGTATAAGTAAGGTTAACTCTACTACAGGTTGAAAGATCAAAGCTGTAAGTTTATCGCAGGGATAATTTCTGCCGCTTGAGCGCTAGTATCGGTAAGGTGTGCAAACTGATCAAGCACAGAACTTTCCTGAATTTTAAGTTAAATCAAGTAGATGATTTAAAACACGACTTCGGTTTCTCTTTACTTAAAAAATAAATTAAATTACTTGTATAATTTCCAAATTTATTTAAATTTCATTTTACTACGGTTTCGTATTTATCTGGTATATTAGCGATCGAAGCGAAACTAGTGGCAGAAATTTTCCCTGTGCCAAGCTCTCCCATAAGAAAACGTATTTTCTTTCTAATCTGTAGTAGAATTAACCTTAGTATAGGCAGTAGTGGTCACGTGATGCCAACTGTATACAATGTACGAAACTATTCTCTCCGCCTTGTCGAAGTATAAAACAATATAAAATATTTGTAAGCCAAATTAATTGCAGAAGTTCAGCTATTCCAACATGGCGGGTACTAATCCCTCTTGACATTTAGTGGCCTGGGCATGCTGCTGTAATACGCGTGACTTTTTCCCCGTGACTCGCGGAATATTCCATTTTTCATACTGTTCCCTGCAGATATCGACCCGTGGTAAGAGCGACGCGGCGGAGGCGAGATGGGATCAGGTCTGTTCCTAGGGGATAATAAATATTCCTCACGGGGCAGCGTACGTCGTTACCGGCCAAGCGCGAGTGATTTATTTCCCAGCGGAAATTTTGAGTTTCACCGCACGACTTTCTGCTCTCTCTTGAAATACGCTTCCACACCCGTACCTGTTGCTTACCTGCCCTCGCCCGGTCAGATAAGCAACGTTGAGTTCCGACATCTGCAGCTAGGAGGGTCGATTATACTTCGATTACAACGGTAGTCGATTATCTCTTTACAACTGTTACATTTTGATAATTGGTTGCTGCAGAGTAGAAATGTGTCTTTATTGTAACGAGAAAAAAAATTGATGCTGTGATGTGGTAATTTGACCTGCAGCAAAGAAAAACATATTTTGTAGGAAATTAATGATTTATTTACTAGGAAGAAAACAAATCTTGTTTTAAAGAAAAAAAATGTTAAAGAAAATAATAACATTACACAGGCTATATTATATAATTTTTTTTCTTAAACATTTTTTCTTTGAAAACGGTTTTGTTTTCTTCATAGTAAACAAAATTAATTTGTTGACGAATAATATTCAATAAAACAATTAACTTCGTATAAATACTACTACAAAACTGACATAAAAACCAAAATTTTTAGTGTAACAATGTTACCTCCAGGGCCATACTTGTCCCAGTTTACGGCACCTCAACCTTCTCTTTAACGAAGCGTACGCGGTACAACTATACTGACCGCTTCGTGATTTTCAGAGGCAATGATTTTTCGAGAAAAGAATTATGCTACATTTTGTTTCAGTGTATCGCGTGCACATCTGCAGCTCTGCTTCATGGTCGGAGATTGGCTGTTTTTAACTCTCAACATATTTGGGATCTACCCGCAAATCGCAGATGGGGGATGTTATTCTCATTGGCTCAGTCAAATGAGTGACGCCTCTACACTAATGTACGCTGACAATAACTACGTACCAGAGCTGCAGATGTGAACGCGAGGCATTGAAACTAAATGTTGCAAAATATTGTTTCACCAAAAATCTTTGCCTCTAGTGATTTGTAATAACTGTGGTAATATGTGTCTCGACATTACAAACGAAGTGTACTTTACCAATAATAATATACACCAAAGTGCTGTAAACAAATACAAATGGGACATATTTTATAATGGAACAAAATTTCGAACTTCCGTAACAAACCATCTAAGAACATGGGAATGTGCATGTGCGGATACACATCATATTATACCAAAAAACTGGATTAATTTTATTTATTTAATTTTAACTCCCAGGTTAGTTAAATATGTGAGTCATCATTCCTTGGTTTAAATTGGGGAGGTTAGAGGATGGCGTCTACTTTCGCGTTAGAGGATCATAAGTGACGAAGCTATAAGGACGACCGTGAAGCGCGCATTAAATGCCGCATCGCCTCAACGAGCCAAGCGCTGAAATTACATGCAGGATTACCACCGATTCATTTTTACTATGGCACTTTAAGCGAGAAATATGTACTTTTACTGGTGGTAAGTCTGTATCACAGTTAAGTAGACGTTTATAGCCGAGATTCGTATGCATCCGGTTAGCAATTTTTGAAGTACGAATATGTTGGATGGATTTTAATTAGCATGATGATTGAACATGGCATGCCATCCATGTTCGAAGTGTATTTTCTTTTTGTACGTTAGCGTAATATACACTTGTGGAATAGTTTCGTAAAAACTCAATTTCCCGCAAAATACAAAAAAAATTAAGCGCGTGAAATGACGCACCCTTAAGGACAAAAATATTAAAATGCGAAGAAACCTAATATTGGTGTTTGTGCTATCCGATAGTCAGAATGTTTCAGTCTAATGGTTACAGAAAGCATATATAACCATCCAATAAAGTCTTTTAAAACACAAATTCTTTCCCGTTAAGGGTTCTGTTTACTTTGTTCGTGGCTATGGTGTTTGGATGTAGAAAATATGTTAATTCTCTATTGTTAAATTTTAAAAGCAGCATTTTAAAAATAAATCTTCTATGTTAAATTTCTTAAGCAAAGGTGCTACCATGAGAAAATTTAATAAAATTTTTACTTTAATAAAAAACAAAATTTAAATATTATGTTTTATAAAAATACTAGTTGTAATGTGTTGCATTTTAGGTACTATATTCTGGCTCTCTACGCAGTTTTGAATCCCCTCCCAAATTTATTTCTTGGTAGAATCCTTCACGGGTGTACGTACAAAAATCCTTTAAAGTATCAATCCAATCGGTAGAATGGTATAGAAACTCATAGGAGTCGAACAAACATTCATTTTGATATTATAAGTAGCATGTGTAAGTAAATTTTTGAATTTTCCTTTTAATGGATAGGTTACATTAAAACAATTCAAATTAACATACTTTGTATTTTTAAAATACGTGTATATTAGATATTATCTTCTTACAAGCATTTTTGGGCAGGAAAGTAGGAAAATGAATGCTAATGAGTTTTTACTCTGCGCGAGTGGGTAAAGCGGAAATTAATTCAGTGTATAATTTGAAAATGTGATATTCCCGGAACTAACGAGAACACTCTCGCTAGTGAATACTAAGTCCTCGTGTGCCCAGACGGCGAGAGACAGGGCGATGGACGCAGCTCTACAAAATCCAAGAAGCGGATTTATTCCCCTGGCCGCCTCGTAAATCGCAGCCCGCGCTTGGATGGCAATTGACGTCATTGTTCAGATTGTAACCATCTGAGGCTGTGTTCAGAACGTTACCCAGAATGTAGAGTAAAGAAACCTATAGTAATCATCGAGCAAAGCTAAAGAAAAAAGGATTGTTGAACGTTAAAGAGAAAATACAAGGTAAATGGTGTGTTCACTGGAAAATTTTGAAAAACGCATTTAGCCGTTTTACTTATATAACCAAAACCACACTTTAAAAATTACTACTTTTTTTTTAATCATATGCTTGCCATAACTACTCGCGAACATGAGTGCAAAAATAGAGAGCAGTACGAAAACTCACCTTCTAAATAAACAATGAGAATCTTGTCACCCGCCATTTGCATCTTTCCACACGTATCTGATATCAACACGTTCGCACATTCTGAGTTCATTTAAACCAATTTGACCTTCTGTCATTTCCAAACTTTACTGTCCGTTACTCTTCGAAAAAGATGGTGTAAAATTTTTACTTCTACATGATGCTCAAAGTTATTACTTCAGATTTTTGAACATCAACAAAGTTAGTAAGATATTTTACTTTAGGGGTTCTCGGACAGCCAAAGAGTAAAGTTTACTCGCGAGGAACATTTTGGAACACAGCCTGAGTTTACAGTAGCTCCGTGCACCCTACGAGACGAGGGCGCCTGGAAAGATGATAGATCCGCACTACTGTAGTGTTGTGCGGATTGCGTGCCTCCAGAATCACAGGCGGTGGTTCACGATAAAATGCTCACTTATTGAAATTAACAACACTTGAACAAAACAAACTATCTAGCCGTTACTACATATTTGTCAACGTAAACACTGGTTCACTCACGCTTTTAACTGTTGGAAGCGAATGATCTAACGTACTTCAATATTTTAGTTTTACTTAAATGCGTACAATTATAAATTATCTACTATAAAGGAAAATATATTTTCTTGTATTATACATATTTTACTAACGGTCTGTAGCGGCTATTATGAATTTCTACCGATTGTACAACGAAACGTTCTATACAAATCCAGTAAAACTCAGAGACTACAACTAGAAGGCGGCAAAATATCACAGCATTTCTGGTATCGTCTTTCTGAATGACATTTTTGTGAAATGGTTCCAGCGGTTGAAGAATCGATCCAAGTGATGTAGACTGACAAGAACGTAAGGTTTTTTTCTTCTTTTTATAATTATGATCATGACTTCTACAACTGCATGTTTTCCTTAGTCTGAAAGCATCGCAGAGTTATAAATACACGTTTATTTACAAATAACTATATGTTTTCACAACTCATCTATAGACGATGTCTTAGAAACAACCAAATAATAACCACACCCCGCAAACCCTGGGCTAAATTGAAGATAAAAGTAAGCGGCTAAATGTTGTACGACGTTTTGCGTGCACATTGTGGCAACACTGCACGGAGAAAGGCCCCTCTTGCGCTACACGACCATGCATTATATATATATATATATATATATATATATATATATATATATATATATATATATATATATATATACAGAGTCAGAACAATAGTAGTGAGATATGTAAGATATATGTGGAGTGCAAGACGGGACTAACTACAGTGCTGTGTTGCCACATTGCGAACGTAAAATGTCATCGAACAACATTTTGCCACAAATATTTTCGTCTCTATTTAGTCCAGGAATCTCGTGGTGTTCTTGTTATGCGCTTGTTTATGCACTTCCTTTATTCGACGAGAAAGCACATTTCATAGAAGAATTACCGATAGAGGCAATGATTTTTGATGAAATGAAATATGTAACATTTTGTTTCAATGCCTCGCGTACACATCTACAGCTGTGGTACGTAGTTATTGTCAGCGTACATTAGTGTAGAGGCGTCACTCATTTGACTGAGCCAATGAGAATAACATCACTGCGATACCGCCCTTCTGTGATTTGCGGGTAGATTCCAAATATATTGAGAGTTAAAAACAGCCAATCACTGGCCATGAAGCAGAGTTGCAGATGTGCACACGAGGCACTGAAACAATATGTTGCGTAATTCTTATCATCGAAAATCATTGCCTCTATAAATCGGGTACTTTTAAAACATCGCACGAACTGCAAATGTTTATATACTGTGGAAATCAGCCAGAATTATTTCTACCCGCATATTCTCCACCTCGTGTAGAGTACTGGCTCCTTGTATGATTCGACGACTGTTATATGGGACGGTCTAGCTATTTACTGACGAATCACAGAGCAACAAAACTAGCATTGGCCCAACCAAATATGGTTTCACCAGTTACGAATGAAAAGTGTCAGAAATGACTACAGTACATTGAAGCCTAGTCAGGGGTGGATCCAGCTCTCTGGGCCCCAGGGGGGGTAGGGGGGCATGCCTTGAAAAAACAGAAATATCCACACCCAAAGCAAAAAAAAAAAAAAAAAAAAAACCAGTGGTCCGGAGGTCCTCCCCCAGAAACTTTGGATTTTAAGGTGAAAAATGGCGCTGTTTAGGGAGTTTTCTAACCAAACAAATTGAATTTTCTGGTTTAAGAAATTTTAATATTTTCAAGAAAAATTATGTTTTAAAAATAGAAAATTTTATGCCAATATATAATAATTAGACACATTCTTGCATTTCTGCTTCAACCTGTGTCTATAATTGTGCTTTATTATCTCCAAATACAATTATTTTAATAAAAAGCATACTTCATTTTGGAATTTAGAAACTATAACATTTTATTTTAATTACGTAAACAATAACTTAATCACGTATGTAATAAATTACTATTCTATATACTGTCGCAACACAAAATTGTATAACCACGATTGTGTTGAAAGTCTTGTTGTTATAGGAATAGTGTAAGGTAATATTTTTCAATATTTTACTTGGAATTTATTTCATTTTATATATTGGGGCAGTTTCGGGAGGGGCCATGGCTCATAACCCCCCTTCCCCAACCCACAGGATCCGCGCATGAACCTAGAGCAGGCAGTAGACATTTCTCGTGATAAATCATCACGCCTAGAAATACTATTT
Source organism: Medauroidea extradentata (assembly GCA_003012365.1). Classification (NCBI taxonomy): domain Eukaryota; kingdom Metazoa; phylum Arthropoda; class Insecta; order Phasmatodea; family Phasmatidae; genus Medauroidea; species Medauroidea extradentata. The sequence continues at coordinate 67,916 of PNEQ01000757.1, forward strand.
CCGAGCTCTCTACCATGTTAAAAAAAAAAAAAATTTCGCGCAGTGATATGTCAAATTGTACTATACACAATTCACTACAAAGTGAGCACTTCGTACATTTTTCTTTCAGCCCTTTTGCGATTATTTATAATATTTTAAACACGAAGACTTCCCTGAAACTGAAAGCCAGTGCAAACATTGCACGACTTCCAAAACTTAACATGTTTGGCCCCAGTAAAATACAAGTTTAGGATATTATAGGTTTTGGGGAGTGTTCACTTGATAAAGAACAGACTATAACTGCCTAGAAAGACATTAATCTAATCGAGTGTCCTACAGTGTACTTTGCTTCAGATTTTCCATCAGTAAAATGGTAGTGTCATTAGGAGCAGCGTATCTCTAGGTGCACTCATAATTATCGTCCTAACGGATATTGTGCTCATATACCTGAAACGCGCAGAGAAGCTTCATGTAAGCGGTGCCTTTGAGGAAACAATTATTAACAATACGAAGAAAAGTGTAAAAATGCGAACACGATCTCAAAGTTATTGATTCGTTCCTTTCAAGAAATATTTCCTATATTCAGGCCATGGTCTTTCATTTATTTCAAACAATTGCCAATAACTCGAATAATTTGTAGCCAAATGCTTTGAAAAAAATTGAGACTGTGTACAGTCATACGATACACAATTTTGCCAGAGCGGTTTTCAAAATAATATACCGTTTGCTAGCAAAATATTATTTTGTTTCATTTCGGTTAATTAGACAAATTATGCGATATTTCAGGGGTAAAAATCTAAAAATCCGTCTGGCGAATTGCAACAGAAAAAATTAGATACAAACGATGATATATACAGTAAGTGCTGAAACTGCAACAATTAATTTTTCATATATGTATTAATTTGCGTCAAAAAAATATTTTTTCGAAACTACTGCAAAACTAAAGAACGAGGCCTTAAACAAGACATACTTTGGTTTCAGCGTAAATATACCAGCCGTAGAGGTACTGAAAAACTGAAAAAAGTTAGAAAATTTTAAAATTTCTATCCAAAGTGTTACAAGCTGGCCTGATGCACTGTTTTATGATGACATCCGGAAAAATCGCCGTAAAGTGTTCTGGCCTGCTGTGTTGGCATTGGCAAGCGTTTAAGAGACGCAGTGCAGTAAGTAAGAGCAGGTGAGTGAAGCTGTAGAACACTTCCCATATAAACTCATTCGATTACGAAATTACGAAAGTCATCCATTTTTACTAGGAAAAGTTTCGACAGTTACACGAAAGCAACTTAAAGCTTGCGCACACATTCAACGTATTTATATTCGAGCACACGCATTTTAAGTAGCCCATCAGAATTAAATGACAGCCTACTTATGCTGCTCACCCTTGTAAACGCTGGAATACACCAGCCATGTTGTTAACGACACATTCGAGACAAGAACTTACCTTACTGACAATTAGATTTCAGTTGAAAACCAAATTGCTAAGCGTAGTAAAACAGCGTAGTCCTATTTTCATTTCATCCTTTTCGTTGCAGACGTTTAACTTCCGTTTAATCACTCGCTCGTAAAATAAATATGACTGCAGTCTCGCTGTGCCAGGAAACACTGTTGCAATGTACATAAAAGTCATCCTGGTATGCGCAAAGATTTCATCTTCCCAGCACACGAAAACAACTCGATATCTGCTATAAAAACACACACACACACACACACACACACATATATATATATATATATATATATATATATATATCTTTGGCGCGCTGTAAGTGCACCTGTGTAGGTTTCTGCTTTAAAAAAATGTTGGGAGGGGGGAATTGGGGAAGAGGGGCAGAACGGAGAAAAAAAAAATTAACGGAAACAATTTTCATTTTAAAATTATTCTAAACCGGTTATTGGTCTTTAACAGCATTTTGCGCAATTTAGCACTTTTCAAAACATTTTGGTTTCAGAAATATTATCGCATTTAATTGACAACTCCGCGAACGAAGACGCGAGTACCAATTGAAAATTACGTTAACATCCGTAAACCTCTGCGCGAAGTAAAATTATTTTCAAATCAAAACGCGAGTATTTTTAGAATTCGGTTACTATATAGAGACCTGGTTATTACCACATTATCATATAAAAATTATAAAATTTCTAATTTTAAACTTTTAAGGGTTTTGGGGTTTCAAACCCTTATTTTTCTAAAATCTCATTTTATTTTATTTTTATTTTTTTTTTTTTTTACTCGAAAGCAAAGAATACTACTGCCTAGTGTTCTGTAAACAGACATCCACTAATAAAATATCTACTCGACATAAAAGCTCCATCGAATTATGATGAGCAGTTGAGATTTTATCGACGATGGTGTATTACAGTCGCTCGCGGGACATCTTATCTTTCCTTACCCATTAAGACAATATTTCACCTGTAGTGTCGCGAAATAAATTCTGGCAGCTATACTTGCCTCGAATAGTTTTATTTTTAACTTAAAATAGGTCTATTACTGTGTAAAATATTTGTTGTAGTTAACGGGGCTGCAACATTCAACTACGCTGAATTAACAAATAACTTAGACGTGCTACTTTTATCGGACAGTGAATTGCGTGGATCTTTAAACACTCTGGAAAAGGTAGTTGTGTTTTAAAATTAATTTAAAAGATTCTATAAATGTTTACAATATCTGGGCGTAGTTAAAAATACTTTATTCCACATCAGAAGAGGACGGTTTCGAATTTTTCAAATTAAACAGTTTTTTTACCCCATTTCGAGCGAATGCTGCTATGTTGTAGTCAAGCCTATTAATAATAAAAAAACAAATAAACAGAAGCCAGTATTAGCTGAATTCAACAAACACTACACCAAATACTGGATTTTCGTTGTTTTTTTTATTTTTATTGTTGGGTTTTTTAAAACACGGTAATTTTCACTTACAATATCGTATGTAAAAAAAACGGTTTAGTTCGTAATACGAACGCACTGCAGGAATCGTCAACGATCACATGAATTTTTGACGTTATGCTATTATTTCATTTGTTACAAGTATTTCACATCACTATTCTAGCCGCGCGGGGTGTGGTGAAGGGGGTTAGGGGGGAAGGGGTTCTGGAACGCGACCTAGTGAGGAGTAAATGAAGCGCAGAGCACGGACAGGACCGGAAGTCGGTGTCAGACCACAGCGTCTGGTTCACGTGAACTTTCTCGCTTCTCGGAAATGCTCGGAGACGTTCGTTCAACCTCGGCGTTAGGCAGTCATCTCCCCCTCCCTAATCCCTCATTGTCTGGGTACATGTGACAGTTTAGGTTAGTTTATGTAAGTTTAGGTTAGTTTATCTTGAATAAATTCTACTCAATGTTAAAAGTTTGGCACGGGAAAAATTTCTGGCCATTGAACGCTGATATCGGCAATAGTTGTAAACTGAACAATTCACAGAGCTTTCGTGATTTTTAAGCTACGTGAAGTTGATAACTATAAGGCTGAAATTGGTTTGTTTTTCACTTCTAAATTAAATTTAATAACTTCTCTCTTTGTCAAGCCTAGTATCATATTTTATTAGGCCCCTTAGAGGTTGTAGCAGAACTTGTGGCAAAGCTTTTCCCCTTTGCTAAATTCTCCCATAATGGCGGAGCTACAATAATCCGTCATCCATCCGTCGTTAAGGCCCGTTCACAATCGGCATGAAATAAATAACATATCTTACACAGAATTTCATGCGAAATTGTCCGTACGCACAATCACCAGTAAATATTTTGTTTTCTGACCAATCAAAAAATAATCAATAAGAAATTAACTAATTTGGTATTGAATGAAAATTTTCGCGCTCCAGCTCTTGTGACGTTTCACATTCTTATTGGCCGGCATGAAAAACTTGGCGTAGAAAACTCAGCGATGACCATCTTTAACGCCATGTCAAGCCAGTTACGCCATGTAAGTCATGCCAAGTATTCATTGCGAACGCCCCGTTCGTATCACAGATATTCACTTTCTTATGGTATGCTTTTTACTTGCGCCATGTCGATTGTGATCGGGGCTTTATCCATTTCATATGCAATGCTACCAACGTACAAACTGAAAACTTCCGTTGGACGTAAAGAATTCACCTCAACGGTTTACTTCTTTTTTACGGATTTATTTATCAGTCTACGACTGCTTATATCTGCAACCGTTATTTTTCATCAAACATAAATTTTGCGACAGTAATATTTACTAATTAAATTATTTACGTTTTAATTTGAGTAAATATTATGAAATAAAAAAGTATTTTAATATAAAAAAAATATTTTTATAATTTTATGTTTTCCGTATGGCAAAATTACCTCAGTCGTGTTTTATAGTAATGAATTTGCAGTACTAAGCAGCAAAAATATAAAATAAAACTGACCTCATTGCCTTCTTATTAAAATGAAACCGTTGAAACGATCACCGCCATTTTTGAAGGCTGTGCTTTCAACCGTTGTCCGTCAATAGTTAAAGCTTGCCAAGCTTTCGACGGACGAACGGACGGGAATTTTGGAACTTTCTGACTGACGGACGGACGGTTGACTGACAGACGAGACGGTTAATTGTAACTCTGGCTTAAGAAAACACATTTACTTTCTAACCTCTAGTAGAATTAACTTTAGTTTATGTTGGTTTTAAAAACACCGTGTGCTTAATCTAAGGACGGGTTTAGTAGATTAGGAAGTTACAGAACATGTTTGTATATGCGGCCCTGACTTTACGTTGAATCGCCGATGATGAACGAAAGCTCCCGAGAATGTCCGAGGAGCGGGAAAGTTAAACCATGATCCATCATTTATGCTGCTTTTACAATAATATTTTTTTTATTCTTAAGTCTCGGCATCAGTCGCCATATTGAATTATTTTATTTTTCACTCTTATGAAATTCTGAGACGAGAAATGTGAAATGTACTATTTTAATATCAATTCTATTTACCTTGCGCTACAATAAAATCATCGCAGTTGAACTTTTATCGTATATTTAAGTCGCAATCAGTCGAGCAAATGTTTTAATATCCTTAATTTACTCGGCTGACTATGACATAAATATACGTTAAAAGTTCAACTGCGATGCTTTATTGCAGCGCAAGGTGAATAGAATTGATATTATAATGGTAAATTTCACATTTCTCTTCTCAGAATTTCGTATGAGCGAAAAATAAAACTCTTCAATGTAGCGACTGATGCCGAGCCTTAAACAAGTGTAGATACCGAAAAACTGCTGTACAGTTTTGTTAAGAATTTAGTATTTTTTTCTGGGCAAAAAATTAAATAAGTTTGTCTAATTTGTTCATTAGTGAAAATTGCAGTTCAACGCCGTTATGTACATTTGAGGACTTCTCGTCACTATACCACTCCACAATAATGTTATGACAACTGGATTTCAGGGCAAGTGCTTAGAAAATTACTGCATAAATTTACACACCACACGAAACTGAACCGAATTCTAAAAAAAAAAAAAAAAAAAAAAAAACGTGTTTTGTTTTGAACATAATTTTACTATCCGAAAACCTCTCTCTCTTATTATGGAGACCTGTATATTTTCATATTAAAAATTACAATTGTTAATATTTTTTTAAATTTTGTGGGTTCAAGCCCTTATTTCGTCAAGGCCGTGACCCATCATTTCTAAAGCTGAAACCATGTAGTATTTTGTCTTGAAAAAATAATAGTTAACATGTTATACGTGGTTTTTTAGAAAACTGTTAAAAAGTTTTTCGATATCTGCTCTCGTTTAGAATTTTAAAAATTTTATTGTAAAAGCTTTATAAATGACAGATGATGGCCTTGACGCGACCCAGATGCTCGTGGCGTGGACGACCTTGGGGCGGCAGGGGTGGTCAGAAAGGGTAGTTGTGGCAGGGGTTGGTTGGACGCGGCGGCCATATTGAAGCCTTGGCCACACATCATGCGCGCCATCAACGTCAACAACAGCTGCCCCAGGACCACGGCTGACGTCATGTCGCTGGTGCACGTTCAACGCCGTTATGTTCATTTAAGGACTTCCCGTCCCTATGTCACTCGACAATTATGTTATATACCAACTGGATTTCACTACAAGTGCTTAATGTAATTACTGCATAAATTTACACACTACACGAAACTTCAACACGCATTTTTCTGTATGTACAAAACCAGAAAAGTCCACCTTATATCTAATTTTACAGAAGAGCGATAAAACTTATATTTATGTTAGGATACTAACGAAAATGAATTATGGTGGGTAAATTTTTAATTGTACTTAATCGTAACCACAAAGTCATAGATATAAACAAGACATATGTAAATATTACATTTCGTTTGTTATTAAAGAAAACAATCTTCATATGTAGTCCTGAATAAATATTATGAACGTGCATAGCTTTAAAAGTGGTATACTTGTCAGAGACATAATTCGTAACGCTACTTTTTCCAATAGTTACCAGACGATGTTCACTTGTTTTCAATGCAACACTACAGTGTAGTAGTCATGTATGGCTTTGAATTAAAACACACAATTTCGCGAATTCAATTATCTGTATGTCATAATCAACTTTCCTGTGCATACTCAAGCAATGCCAGTTTGTCTATCAGCTGCTACTCAGTGGAACAGCAGACAATGTACGAATAGACGGGACATGAGTAGAGCCCACGATTTTTGGTGAAAAGAATTCTGCAACAATTTGTTTCAATACCTTGTGTGCACAAATGCAGCTCTGCTTCTTGAGTATTGCCAGAATGTAGGCGTGGCTCATTTGACTAGTGCCAGCAGGGACAAGGTTACTGCGACACCACACGTCTATGATTTGCGGGTAAAACCCCGAGACGCTGAGAATTTACAGCAGCCAATCGCTGACCATGAAGCAGAGCTGCATATGTGCACATGAGGCATTGAAACAAATTGTTGCAGAATTCTTTTCACTAAAAATCGTGGGCTCTAGACATGAGTAAACATAGGACAACGGATCCTAGCATGCGGTCATTGAATTCGCGAAATTTTCCTGTCCCTACTTATTGGAGACGAAAATATTTGTGGCAAAATGTCGCAAGACAACATTTTTCGCACACAGCGCGGCAACATTGCACGGAAAACCTCCCCTCTTACACTGCACAAACATCTTGCTTATCTCACTACTACATTACTGGTCATCATATATCGTGTGCGGGTTCAGATCCTGAGCAGTCCAAACATGATTCTACGTTGTGTCGATGTAGCATAATAGGGCCCGGTAGTTTCCGCGAAAATATTTTTGCCCCACTTTGTTTCAGTGTCTTACGTGTACACTTGCAGCTCAACTTCATGATTATTGGCAGAGTGATTTTGTGTGGAGTTATTATTAGAGCCACGATTTTATGGTGAAAAGATTTTTGCAACATTTGGTTTCGATGCGTCATGTGCACGTCTACAGGTCTGCTACATCGCCCGTAATTGGATAATTTTACTCTCACTTGCCTTGGCAAATTACAGACGTAAGGAGTCACAATAATCTTATTATGATTGGTGCAGTCAAATGAGAAACGTGTCTGAACAAAGACACGCTGCCAATAACCTTGAAACAGAACTGCCGATGTGCACGTGAGTCACTGAAACAAAGTGGGGCAAAAATCTTTTCGCGACAAAATCGTGGCCCTAGTTATTATTCATTTGACTGTGCCAATCAGTACTTGGATAACTGTGACACAACACGTATGTGATTTACGGGTTTAACCTCCACACGCTGGGTGTTACGGCATCCAATCTCTGACCACATAGCAGAGATGCAGGTGCGCACGTAAGGCACTGAAACAAAGTGAGGCAAAAATATTTTCGCGAAAACTACCAGGCCCTAAGCATGCGTCAAATTTAACCTAGATAAGGCCACGCAATAGGGGGCTTTATCTCAGCTATGTTGCCACATTGTACACGTAAAATTTTGTCTCACAATATTTTGACACAAACATTATCGTTCTCGCACAGGATTTGCTTGGTGTGCGTATTATTCGACCGTTTCTGAACAGCATGTACAGACTGAGCCAAAAATGTGTACCCAAATCCAAATATTGGTTATACAACAACGATATAGGTTGCAACCCAAGAAACCATTTCACATAATAGAGAAACTCAAGGCGTTTGTTTGTTTTTAGTTGTTTCGGCAATTATATTTTCAAGGTGCCAGCCACTATTAGAGTCGCATGTGCTGTCAGTAAACATTTCAGTCTTTTTCAATAATGGGATCACCAGGCTGGACACGGTGATGTCAAACACTCAGTGAAACAATCTCTGAGTGATTACAAAACTCGTGTAGTTTCCAAGGTCGTCCATGTCACATCGCGTAACATGACAATCGACAACATGCCTTGGCCAGGCGCCTACACTGTCGAAATGTTCTTTCAGAGCAATGAATCCAACAATGCTGCACAATGCGCATTCCGAAGGCACTTCAAAATTTGTTATAACGGTTGTGTTTCAAATCGGAAAACAATTCCAAACTCCGAGGAATGGACAGCACGGACAATTGCAAACATCCAAGCTGTGAGGAAATCAGTTCCAGCAGAAATGACCCAGTGAGTTATGGAAGCCTCGCAGTGTGTGTCGCATATGGTGGATGCCACTTTGAATAAATAACTTTTAAAGCAGCTTCATTTTATTTATTTATTTCTGTATCTATCGTGTCAAATAATAACATATGTTGTAACTTTTATAATTTAATTGTTCACATGAACAGCGTTGTAAGCTGCATTGTGCAACGGATATAGTCGATCAAATACATTTCTTTTAATAGCAATGTTGTACTGCTTATCGTTTAATTTATATATGAATCAGTCATTTGAGAAACAGCATAAGACAATTTTCTACCAGCATGAGTTTTGAGATTTATAATTTTGTACGGAGGTAATAGACATGTTACTAAACATTTGCCATTGTAGCAAGAAATTGAACTATGAGTTTATTTGAGGAATGCTTCATTTCACTGACTGTACCAAATTAAAAAAAAAAACTCATTTTGGTAAAATATTGACGTGTGATGTTTCTCAAATGACCGATTCATATGTACTGTAGGTTTCAACTGTTATTACAAGCAATACAGAGGTTTCCTACACATACAGAGAAACATGTACAATTATATCCAACCTTTTACTCATTTTACCAAAAAAATGTTGGTTACAACGTTGTTGTCGTGAGTAATGATGTTGTACGATAAATACTTGAAATTGGCTCGTCCTGTATACCGATACACCGCCCAGGGATATTTGTCAACGAGTGCTGTGTGTGAACACACGCGTGGGACGAAGGACGTAACTTGTGTGAAAGGACAGGCGAATGCGGACCAGCTTCCACGACGGGGTGGATCGATATATCGACCTGGAGCTGTGACGTCACTCACACCCCCGCAATGTCGCCCGAGCCCCGGCAGCCTGGGGAAGGGGGAGGGGGAAGATACGTAGGCGGGTCGTCGCAGGGCGGCCAACTGAATAAGGGGGAGGAGTTAAGTGCTTTCCGATTGGCGACATCAAACTGGAATTCAATTTCCAAAGTATGGGTTGGAATAAAGCTCCGTGCGTGAAATTAAAACAGACAAGAGAAAATTGTTGCAGTTCCTTTCGGCGACCGTTATTGAATGTGTGACACGCTAAATGTTATATTTTCATATTAAAGAAAATTAGATCTACTTACTCCCGATATTGGAACTTTGAGGAACATGACACAGTTTATATTATTATGTAGTTTTGTAAAGTTCTCATATCGTGTGACACTAACTTTAAGTCCTTCAGGACTTCGAGTATAACGAACTGTATTTAGAACCTACTGCGTTCACTGAATTATTGAAAATAAAAGACGAGTTAATGAAGATGCTGTTGTTGGTTGCAGTGGAGTAAAAATTAAACAAGAAGTGTTTAAATTTATATCTGAAAATAGGAATTGATTTTTGAACATTTCACATCAAATAATTCAAACACACAAAATAACAAATACTCATATGGTCAAAATTTGCTAGTAGCACGCTCTCGGTGTTTCTTGTATCCATCGTGTGTTAACTCTTTATTCTCATAGTTACACGAGTACCAATTATCTGTGCTTCCCAGGCAAATTAATGTTGTCTGTGATACTGATTGACTATTGGAACATTTCGCATGTACGATAACAGCAGTCGTGCCATACCAGATGTTCACGATAAAGCCGATATAACTCCAGCACGTTGTTCTTCGTGGAAGTTTAACGTGAAAACATACAGGTGATATACGGCCAAACATACTTACGAAAGGCGATACACGGCCACTAGGCAGAGAATGTAGCTTTTAAACTTTTACAGTGTACGGCAAATAACACAGATACTGCCGGGTGCAATTTTTTTTATCCTACGTAGCATACACGTTTGCTCATTTATTTCCGTGAGTATTAATTTACGTAGTTTGTCGGTGTTTGTTAATAACAACCTGTAGATGGAAGTTTTTAACATTGTACCCAAAAATAACGCCTACATCTGAATTCATATAATAAGTCCAAAGAAATATTAATTTTGGTCTTGGGGTTATAAAATACCCTAAATTTAGTTATTTAATAATTTTTCACTGCTAAGAGTGGAATACAATAGTTTTTGTATATGAAGAAAGAGTGGTGCATAGGGAAAATACTAGTTAGTTTACATAAAACATAGAGAGCAACTTTTTACATCTTTCAAAGTGTTGTTTGTTGTACATTAGTAAGAAAACTGGACAGAAATACTTGAGAGCTATTGTATTCCAGTCGCCACGATTAGATAATTAAATGGCAACCTTTAGACTCATAAAATTGTTATGTACTACATAATAACAATTTTATTGGCAGCTATTAATTGCAAAACAGCTTACTTACACAACCATACTTTAAAAACTATTACATTACCAGGTAGATCACAGCTTCTATTATAACCCAAACGATTTCGTTTAGCTTCGAAACAATTGAAATAATTATCGTGAATTATCAGCAGAATACGAACATTTCCTTGAAAAATAACCTTTATAATTATAAGTCACTAGTAATAAAAAATATCAAGGTATTTAAAATATCGCTCTTTCAATGACGATGAAAAATAATCGGAAAATATGTTATGCTTGATGAAAGAACTGTGCAATGGGAGAGCATGACTGGATTCAGTTTCTTGGACGTACTCCATTGCAAAATGGATGACTGCCAAAGAAAACTAAACAAATAATCGAAAACCATAAAATAAGCAGAGTATGCTTTAGTCAGCAAGATACATACACAACATGAAATTCCAAAATGGAATCGGGTCAAATAAAAACAAGGAACAAACAGACAATAAAAGAAAATAATCTTATAATATAAAAATGAATCGCAAAATGTGTTGGTAAGCGCATAACTCAACAACGCCTGGACCAATTTGGCCAATTCTTTTTTTAAATGTTCGTTGAAGTTCAAAGATGGTTTTTACGGCGAGAAAAATTCGAATAATTGCCGGAAAAAAACCCCTAAAAACAGTAGAGTCAATTTGAGCTTTATTGCTATTGTTGTTTAAACAATGTAGGTATGTTCCTGTGATCGAGGCCTTAAGCATTCACTAAGGTATTGTATAAAGTTTGGGGTGTGGGAGGGGTGGGGTTACGGGTTCGTATCCCGTGCAAGACTTTGCAATGGGAATTACATGACATCATACAAGCGTATTGCGCCCGCTCTTTACACTGTTATTGAGTACGCTAGATGTTAAATGCCGGGCAGCTGTTTTGCGGTGGAAGCCGCAGCCTGGCAGCTGTTTTATAGAGAAATAAAGATGAATTTAAAAAAGAAGTTCTGCAATTAAAGTACGCTTAGCGCAGTGGACTGGACAAATCTGTTTGTATTTGAAGTTTTAAAGATAAACACTGAATATAGTATAATATAGAATATAGTATGACCATCAATTAACACGTAACTAAAAGTTAGTTACTCTTTTCTATAGTACACGCGGGCGAAGCCGCAAAGGGACAGCTAGTAACAAATAAAAAGAACCAAGTAACATGCGACGCAACGATGAGACGAAACAAAAACACAGTAGCTATCAGACACGAACAGAAAAATAACAAAACAACACAACGAAGAGAAGAGACAAAACACAACTGATATCAGACACAAACAGAAAAGACAAACGACACAATGAAAGTTTATTTGTTTATAACGTTTCAGAAACAGTTTAAAACATTAAGGTAATACTTCTGATATGTGTTAACGGGAAATGCCGAACACGCAGATCCATGTAGCGTGTTTATGATTTATTAGAATACACTAAGTGTTGGACGTGTCATGTTACATACATCCAGTGAGGTTCCAAAAAAAAAAACCAAATTGATTGGTGGAAATAACGCTTTGCCTGTTTCAGTGAGGTGTTATGTCTCGACACAAACCAGCCATTGCGTACAAATGTGAGCTACTAGTAACCAAAATGCCGGCTGAATCGGAACATGGTTTCTCCATTCCTATTTCAACATATCCACCCCAATAAGTAGGGTCCGGTAGTTTTCGCGAAAAGATTTTTGCCCCACTTGGTTTCAGTATCGTGTATACATGCACACCTGCAGCACATCTTCATCATGACTATTGACAGAGTGGTTTTGTGCAGTGTCGCTATACATTTGACTGTGCCAATCAGTACATGGATAACTGCCACACAACACGTCTGTGATTTGCGGGTTTAACCTCCACACGCTGGGTGTTACGGCATCCAATCACTGACCACAAAGCAGAGATGCAGGCACGTGCGTAAGGCACTGAAACAAAGTGATGCAAAAATATTTTCGCGAAAACTACCAGGCCCTACCAATAAATATAGATGTTCCCGAAGCAACTTATTTCCTTGTCTTACATCGAACGGTACACAGACACAAAATAACAAACGTGTCGTAGGTAGGCGATTTATCGCGGGAAAAGTTGACTGTATGCTAAGTTACAAATGTACTCATTTCTGATGCTTTTCTTTCGTTACCGGTGAGTTCCTTTTTGACTGGGCTAATGATAACACTGATCAGCTACAATTAATTGAACGTACGTGGTTCGTCTGTAAACTGCTAAACCGTGCAACATAACTATCGTCTAGTAATACAAAGCGCAGAACGCTGCACTGATTTGGAACATAAGCTGGCAGAAAAGATCCTTGCAATTTTCCACCATCCCTAGAGATGATGGTATATCTAGCGACAGGAAATTTTTTCGCGAATTCAATGACCTATATGTTAAAATCAACTATCTTATGCATACTTAAGCTCCGATGATTTGTCAACTAGCTGCTTCTCAGTGGAATAACAAACAATGAAAGAATATACGAGACTTGAGCATATATAGGACAATGGATTCTAGCATTCGGGTCACTGAATTCGCGAAATTTTCCTGTCCCTAGATATATCGCGAAAATGTTTTGTGCCAACATAGCCTTGAAAACACTGTAGTTTCTTGTGACATGTATGACTGGGTTTTATACGTGATACACAACAGAGCTGTCTGCAGACCAAAAATTTGCATCAAATATTACAATAGCGGGATTCTTATTGGCTCAGTCAAATAGGGCAACAGCTCCACGTACAAGCGAAAGCCAGTAATCTTGTGATAAGCTGAACGTGCGTTGAAACACAGCAACAGTCAAGATATCCCGCGATAAACCATCCTCTCGAACCATCCCTAGTCATAAACTTAACGGACGTCCCTGGTAATTTTGTTGTTTTTTACCTACAGTTGTGGCCGAAATGTTTCCAGATAAAACAGAATAATTGAACTGCACATATAAAATTTAGTCAACGAACTCACGTACATAGACGGTTCGCAAATGACGGAAATAATAGAGCCACCATCGGGCTGTTGTTTCCTGAACCTACTCTTTCTATACTTCTCCACTTTCCTCCTTGCACCGTTTTTTTTTTTCGCCCCTTCTCTCTTTTTTGCTTCCTCGGAACCTCGAGCCTGGTAATGAGTTTGCGTTTGACGGTTTTTAAACAGAGATTTTCGCGGAAGCTTTAAAGTTTTTCTATTCACTTATATTGGATTTTGTAGAATATTTATTTAAAAAGTTCTTCTTTGCCTCGTCGACGGGATGACGGTGCCAACCTCAAAGTTATTTTATTGCTGTTCCTAAATTTTACACCGTGCTTCAGTTAAGAAAGTATGTCCTCAAGGAATAGATACTTCCTCTCTGGACCAGCACACTCAGTATAAAGGTGGTATTTAAATACTGGCAGAGTAACATTACCTTGACACTGGAATCAAACTACTGGAAATCGGGTTGTAGCCACTTGATAGTTTTGCTACAATTTTTTGAAAGAGGCACGCGTGACAATGCCATGCTAGGTAGATTTTTTCACAATGGTGCAAAAAAAAAAAATTCAAAATCTTTTTTACAAAAAGCTATGAAAAAATTCAAGGTTGAGAACAGTCATACGACGAACAATTCTATGTAGACGTTTCGCAAAATAATACACAGTTATTTCGCAAAAAAAAAAAAATCCGTAGACTTGGCTTGATTTCAGTACAGCATTTGTGATACTTTGGGAGCTAAATCTGAAAAACTACTACGTTTATTTCGACCAAAAAATTAGGCTAAAATTAATATATATTTGTGACAAAATAGTGTTGGGATTCTTCGAAATCAAAATTATGTTGTAAATATTTTCAAAATGTCGGTGAAACCACGGGGCATCACCTTATTCCGTTTTGTGTCAAACCTTCAAGGATCATGCGTCTTTAACAGTTGGAGAAAGTTAGGGCAAACAGCCACCAGACTGATGCAAAAGTAACATCCCGTAGGAAAAGAGGACCACAGAGCTGACGTGTGAAGTTTCATCTGTCACCGTATACGGTAGTATCAGTAAAGAGCAAGGGAAAACTGGTTTAAAAACTACTCGCAACTCATGTAAGTTAATGTGATAATACATCATTATTGAGCAGTAATTACCCGTTTTTTGCAGGTATCAACATTTTGCAGTCAGCTCAACTGATGACCCTCTTTCCCTACTGTATACAATGCTTTTTTGTTTCTCTACTAAAGTAAGCAAATGCCCATACTATTAAAGTTTATAATCTTTAGAAATAACATATCAATGACATTTTACTGCCCTATTATCCGACATTCACTTCAAAAATGCATGCATATTAGTATTCTGAAGGTATCTTGAAATATAAGATAAGTTTGTTTGCATTTAAAATAAGGTAAAAAATAATGTAACTTTATATACTTTTAATGTCCTTTCAGATTCACAATACACACACATTGTTAACGTCCTCATGCCTATAGATGAGTTACTTTATTATGGGCAAGCACAGAAGACCGTAAAGTTGTTATTTTGCCGTGCATTATGAAAATAACTACGTATATGGTACAAAAATTATTACTGACAGAAACTGTCTGTCATCAGAAGTTATGTCTACAAGTTGGAAAATATTCGGTGCAAACGAAGAGCAAACTTTCAAAACCAGATGATACCGCTGTTGGCGCAGTAGTTAGAGCACTCGCCTCCAATCAAAGTGATCCGGGTTCAATTCCCGGTGAGGTTAGTCCCCGGATCTTCGCATGTGGGAATCGTGCCGGACGATGCCGCTGGTCGCCGGGTTTTATCGGGAATATCTCGTTTCCCCCGCCCTTTCATTCCGGCGCTGCTCCATATTCACTTCATGTCACCCCTCACCAGCGTTAAAGGCCTAGACGTTAAGTGCTGATCAAAATATCTTCACTTAACAAGACATGTCCACAAAAATCCGAAATGAGTCAAACATGTATTTCTGTATTAGTTTGGTGAGTTACATACGAATATTTAGTCAGATTTCATTATAAAATTACCTGTCTCAATTGGCGATATTTTTTTTTTCGTTCAAGACGTAACATGTTCACGTCACAAACGTTGTTTATTAAAAACAAGGGCAAAAAGCTGCTATCTATTGGATTATTTTGATTTACGAAATGTTGTCCCTATAAGTTTACAAGCCTTTAAAGCCAGACATGTCCATAATCATTTAGGGACCTGAAATCGAAACCGCGGTGACTCCAAAATTTAAGATTTAGCAAAAAAATATATAATTTCTTTAGCGTGGGCATTTATATTTTATCTGAAATACGACACAAATGGGAGTAAAATTATTGTATTTTAATTAGTAACATATTTAAGATAGATGTAAATGCATTCGAAAATATATTACTTATTATTGCTATTTCTTAAATTTTAAAGTTAGCATGGTTTCGAATTCAGGTCCGCATTTGTAACTATACATGACAATTGTTTTTCTTTAATAACATATAACATACATGAATAAATTATCTCATAGCAATAACAATAATTTGACAGTTAAAATGACGTAAAACAATAAAACTGAGATAAATAATTTTCGTATGTATCGCAACATGGCAGTTTTTTCCCGCCTCCTCGTAAAATGTCTGGTTTTGAAGGTTTGCTCGTCAAATATAAAATAATGAGTTTTTGCGGCGCAAAAGCGTTAATGGCTCTGCATTCCTGTCTATCAACACAGAATTTAAACAGATAAAATCAATGTTTAAACAAATTACCGTCAACAAATCTGATTTTAAAAATAACCAATCCAAATTAAAAAGAGTTCTACACAAAATTTCTTCAGAAATACTGCGTAAGTAAGGAATTTAAAAAGTATTATCTCAAATATTTGTAGTAAAAAAAATATGTTGATTTTAAAATTTCATTTCAAATTCAAGATATAAAAAATTAAAATATCAACGTAAAAAAATACTTTCAACTTTTACCGTGCCGATGTACAAGACTGTTAAGAAACTAGGTATGGTATATTTGTCTCCGTATATCAATGATAGTGTACTTATATGTTTTCAGGAAAAAGTCAAATTAACACTGGTGTTACCAGACCTGTGCGGTAACTATGATCAACACTTGCTCTGTTTAGAAGATGAAGTATGATTAAGGCCATGCTCTTTATATTCTAATGTTTTTTGCGATAGTTACATTTTAAATCTTAAATGAGAGCAGATATCAAAAATCTGTCAGGCAGTTTTGTTTAAAATGGTTTTTGTCATGACAACTAATTTTTCCAAAGAAATAAATTTTACGGTTTCGACTAAAGAGTCAGTTAAACAGAATTAGTTAATTACATAATTAGGTAAAAGCCACATATTATTCACTACCTTGAAAATATCAGCCAACATGGAGAATACGATTTTTAAAAATTTTTTAATATCTGTTCTCGTTTAGAGGGCATAAAAATAATATAGCTAAAACATTGAAACTAAAGAGCATAGCCGTGAGTACTCCATAATGTGTATTACTATTTAGAAGTATTTTTACAGCGTAGGCAAAGTTTCTCAAATGGCATAATTTTACCATAAATCTAAAACTACATAGATTCAAGCTTCGTAGGCACATCCCTTAAACATTGTTTTAATATGAATAGGTTGAGTCCGCTAAAGCGCCTGCTCTATGTCCCGGATAATGTCTTACAAACAAGATAAATCTAACCGTACGTCCCAAAGCCACCCATGCATCAAAACTTCTCCTAGGATTCAAGCACAGGAACTCGTATCCGTAGATAACGCCTTAACTTCGAAGGGTCGTCTATCTTGCTCTAACTTTCGAGTTTCGTTGAGAATATCACACTAATAATGCGGAAAATGAAGAAAACACCAATATTATTTTAGGAGTGTCGACGGAAATTAAGTAAATTACATTCATTCGCGAGAAAAATGTGTATCCATCTATAAATGATTCACGCGTATTTAAAGTTCATATTTTGGCTCCTTTTCTGCAATACTTATGTACTTGAAACTGCAATGTCAATTTCAAATATAAATATTCACGTTGTTTTCACGAATTCTCAGTATAATTAATTTTCTCGGGTATTAACTTCTAAAAAGTAAGTCCAAAATGTGTTTTCAATTTTTTCCGTACATTTAACACAATGAAAGTAATTATACCCTGAAAAATCAACGTTAAAACTAATTTCTTCAGGTAAAACAGAAAACTACTTGAAATTACGCAACGAAACTCTTAAATAGTAACGAAACAATAAACGACATTATAACTTATCCCATTAAGTTAACTTTACTGACGAACTGAGAAATTGTATTCTACTTTTATGTAAAGTACCGACAAACAAATTCAACGCGTTCTGCCTTGACTCATCTCGTATATTCAATTCCACTTCCACTGAAATTGCCTCTCTTTATTTTTACCGAAAACAAATACTCTCTGAAATTTAATTTTGAAAAAGTGTTTAACAAGCGAAATGCAAAGCAGTAGAGTGACGCCTAAACACGGGATTCTCATCCAGAACTTCTCTGACTTTCAAGATTCTGCACATTCCTGTAGGTTTTGCCCGCGTGGCTTCTCCCCGCTTCAACCCGCTATCCTACATAGCGACGGGAACCGCGAACACAAACCCGATTAAATAGCTGCTTCTCCCTGGCCGTATCGGGATAACGATTTCACTTCCTCGAGGCTGTTGCGCATTCTTCCGTGGCCTCAGGCCTGTTTCTCTTGCCCTCCGCAGGTATGGACGACTTGAAGTACACGCCCCCTGACGTCACCGCAGGGGAAAAGTACTGTGGGAAACATAGCGTGTTTACAAACATGCTGATTTGTTAGTTGGTAATTGCAGAAAGCAAAAATGTTGCGCATTCATAGATTTGCACGCAAGGGTAAAACATAGTAGTTTCTACTTCATGGTTAAGATACGCAAATACATAAGATTAATGTTTATCTGAAAAAACGGCAAATTGCAAACAAATAATCAATTTTCTTGACGTACATCTCATCCGGGACATGTGAAGCCAAACAGCTAAATGAAGGTTATGTTCGGTTGCGGTATCCATGGAGATAGGAATTGTTTCCCACACCTGACTGAAGCTCCGCCTCTTTTCAAGTCGTCCATTTACGCCGCACGGTAAGTTGATACTCGTAAGACCGGTACATTCTGTCCTTCATTCTCTACTCTTTACCTTACATGATTATGTTCATAAACATCGGTGTTGTGTACACACTATCACTGTTTACTTCCGTGTTTCGGTACATAAAGGAGAAATATAGAGTTGTGATATTGGTTGATATGTTCCTTAAATTGCAACAGCAAAATTGTCGAAAACCATTTCATAACAAAATTTGCACGCGGTTGCCAAATATGGGAATCTATCTTCTATTGATTAAGTTTTGGAATATCCGACGATCTCGTGTTTAGTAGGAAGGAATAATTTCATTTATAATCAAAGCATATTCACAAGCCTACTTGCGTACTTCACATGTGCGGGGACTGAACTGTATATTACGCATGGGCGTGAACATACACTTAGATGAAAACTAGGACGGGATCTATCTATGAAATTAAGTACGGAATTCTGTCCGGAACCAGCGTAGTTGCGGTACACACTATCGCAGCGATACTTGTACTGAATTAGGTATGTAATTCTGTGCTGAATTGTGGATAGTGTGTACCGGGACTTGGAATTAAACTGTTGATAAAATTACTAGGAATACTTCCGCTATTACCGTGTAGCAATGTAAGCAAATAAAAATACAATATGTCAAGATAAATAGACAAATTGGACAATGCCATGCATCAATAGAGACTATGCACCAACTGCCAGTTTGATATAAAATATGTTTCTGCTTTGAAGCGATCTTATAAAAATTATTTTACTTCTGTATCCTGTAGTTATGAATATTTGACTCATAGGACTAATGTACTTCTTGAAAAATTGTTTCAAACCCAAAAAATTTACAGTATGTTTTTCTAGTAACTTAAAATTGGTGCCTAGTCTAATGTTGCATAATATCGTCCAATTTATTTGTTTTTATTACGCGCCAGCGAGTAAAAAAAAGTCTGTAATCATCCAAATATTTGGTTGCCTGGCATATTCAGTTATAAAAACATCGGATGCGTTTCATTCAGTAAATATTTCGTTGGATCAAATATACATAATCTACTTGTTTCGCCACACATGTCCGTATACGTGGGTGACCGTACCTAATATTTTTCTCTGTGCCGGAAGCTCGATCACAAGATACTAACCAGGTTATTATCAGACCTACACAAGGAATCAGCTCGGGTTACTTTCAGTACGCAAATTAACTGCAATTGGATCACATTTTTAATGACTAAAGTTGAAGGTTGACTCCGGATTTCTCGTAAACGCATGTGGTCCTTTTCGATGTTAGTGCTCTGAGGTTGGCAATAAAGACTACTTCGGAAAATCTATGTAGAAACTGAACGTCTGTATGATTGTAACGTATGCATTCCTAAAACATTCATCCGGTCGCTATGAAACATCAGTAAGTTGTTGCGTGTGCGCCCGTGAATGATCTGACAAAAAAATGTTATGTATAAGCGGACGTGGGCAGAACAGGGCACTCAAACAATTTTTGGGAAACTGGTTTATAAAACGGTTAAATTACCCTAACGTCATTTTCCACAATTTAGAATTTAAAAAAAATATATATTTTTCTTCAGAATTTGTTTTGAAAATAAAAAACTAACGTAATTTATCACTGTTAATGTTATGGTCAATATTGATATTGTTGCTGGTATTAATTTTTAGGTGTCTTTGTTTTTAATTTTTTTCAAGTTGGGTTTTTGAAAAATATTGAAAATAGGCATAGTCCTACATATTTTTTACGAATTACTTACTATAATTTGGAAAACTTAGACTGAAATTTTACACGACTCAAATATACATAAACTGAAAACCACACAAACAAATCGCGGGCAATAACTAGTAAAGGAATCAAATTATGCTCTCAATTTGTAATGCTGATTAGCAGACTGGTTCTTCTTGTTTCAGTAAGTGCGCTTACTAAAACCACACGTGGTCTTACTGCAGAAAGGTTCTTTCAACAGCATTATTGTAATAAACAGCTCGTTTTAGAGTCTCTGTCATGTAACACAATTGATGTTGCATGGAATATTCACGCCAGACACCATGACTTCTCATGTACTGTAAAATTTTTTTCGAAATAATTTCGATTGTTTTTACGTATCCTAATCAGTTTTCTTTTTTTTTTTTATACGCTCAAATAAAGTTATATTCACATACATAATTAGTGAGTTTTATATCCATGTTTAGGAAGCTACATTTAAACCTGTCGCAATTGTGTGCTAAACACAAAGAGTGTTTTAGGTGCATCGTGTATGGTCTTATTTAATTCTAGTTATCTCAATACATTCTCAAAAATAAAAATTTCAACGCCTAACCAGTTCCGGACAATCTGACATCAACTTTCAACCTAACATATCAACAAATATAATATTTTAATATGTAGTTATCTTTCTCATTTTAACGTTTAAGTCTTTTGCACTGTTTTTTTTATATCCTAATCAACATAATCTGGCCATTATCATAATATAGAGATAGAAATACGCTCGTGTCAGTTCGGTCACTTTCGAAACTTCGGACGCACATCGTAGTCACATTTGCGACTGGTAGCATCTTACCTAGCTTTGAACCCAGAGGAGAACCTCAACTATAAACAATATGCAAATATTTCATCTGAAAACTTATAGGGATGATGTAGCACAAAAATCAGTTTTATAACCTAGTGGCTGAAAACCAAACTGAGTGAGTTGTGCAGGACACACCCTACATTTTCCAGCGAACTCGGGACTCTAAGAAATATCTTAAAAGAAAGACGGTGCTGCACTCTTATGTTCCGGAGAGAAAACAGTTTCGTAGATGATAATATATACTTTCACCAACCCCTTAGAAACCCATTAGTTGGAGATTATCCATGTTTTTTTTATATAACAGGAGGTTTTGTAGCTGTTCAGCGAAAACTACTCAAAAATTTGTCACTTGCTTGCCAATGCTATTGGTATAGAGCTCCGAAACGGAAAAATATCGACAATAGTAGATCCGGATTGGCATAGCGATAGTTTTTTATGGCAAACTTCATGTTAGAACTTCTTAATTGTCGCATAGAAAAAATTAGTTTAAAGGGAGGAAAAACGTTGTAGACACCGAATATATTAATTATTTATGTCTGTAGAGCAGTTTATTTAACATAAATAACCGCATCAAATGTACTATTTTATTTGCTTTCAATCAAACGTATTTATTGTGTACTGTGAGCGACTTGTACGAAACTTTGCGAATGTCCCGAGCGTTCTAGCGTGACAAAGCAAACCTAAGGCACGTTCGAAGACAGGAGGGAGAAAAAAAGTGCGAAGAATTATAGAACAGGGGAGATTGGAAGGGCGAGTTGACATAAAGAGGTAACGAATCTCATCGACTGTAAATGGCAGTGAAAGACTTCCGTCTCTTTGCCACGTGCTTGTTCGTCAACCTACGAGAGCGATTACTCCGGTCTTGAGGAAGTACGGGTCCTCTCGAGAGACTCTTGTCTTCGAGCACCGCTAGGATAAAAGTGCCAGATACCACCTCCCCCTCCCCCTCCCCCTACACTCTGACGCTGCCTCGTGTAGTCCTGGAGGGGAACGCGCAATTGAAAAACTTGGGCGGTTGTAAGACGATAAGAACAAAATCCTCACGAATGACAGGAGATAGAAACCCAAAGTTTTGCGACGATTTAAATATGAAACCAAACTGACTGCCACTTTAAAAACTTGTTTTTTTTATTTCTAACATTCATACGTATATTATAGCAATTACTTGTCATGTAGTAACGAATGTCTTCTTGCTGCTATTTAAGGGACGGTTCGCAGAAAATTCTGATTGTTTTAGTAATTTTTATATTTGTACGAGATATGGTTTATTTTGAAAACATATGTTGTGATGATAATTTTTTGCATTATTTAAATTTTTTTAGCTTTCATGGGGTTTATATAGTGGCATGTCAAATTCCATATTGGCATAAAACAGTTTTTTTTTTCAGAAAAGAAAATGAAATGACTTAAAAAAGAAATTGAATAATTCACACCTAAGAACAGTGCCACGGACTACGTCGAGGTAATGCATGCATAAAATCGGAATATATTATTTTTATTTTTGGAAAATAGTATGATTTGAATTTAAAATATTTCATATTTGTCAATTTTTTAAGGTACGAAAATAATTCAATACTGTTTAATACATATATTGATGTTGCCCGTGTCACTGTTCTTCAGTTTGATTTATTTCATTTCTGTAAGTTTGTTAGTTTTCCTTTCTAGTACAAATAGGTGTTATACAAATTTGGACTTGGAAGTATGCCATAATACAAGAAGGTAAAAATCTTTTAACACTGAAAAAAACTTTCACAATAAATGTCCACAAAACAAACCATGTCTCGTCGTACCAATATAAAATAATTAAAACAGTTAACATGTAAACCACATCCTAAAATCAACTTCAGATACCTCATAGAACGAACAGTTAAATTTTCTAGATTTCACTATCTGAACTCATGAGAGGCGAGGAAGAAAGGGTCGGGAAAGTAAATCTCGCCCTTAAAGCTCACATGTTCGAGGCCTCGTATGCAGGCATGTGGAACTCTTAAGAATTAAAATTTGTTGGTTTGTGGACATACGCCATTGCTTTTGTTTTGTTGACCAAACTTGTATTGAAAAACAAAGTAACAAAACAAATTTACGGAGTTTCTCTGAGATTGTTTGTTCTTGCGTTTTCTGTGCTTTTTTGTGTTTTTTTTTTTTTTTTTTTTTTTTTTTTTTTTTTTTTTTTTTTTTTTTTTTTTTTTTTTTTTTTTTTTTTTTTTTTTTTTTTTTTTTTTTGTATTTTGTCACTTTGTCTTTCAATACAAGTTTGGTCAACAAAACATGAGCAATGACGTATGTCCACAAACCAATAAATTCTAATTGTAAACGCTCATTGAAACAAACATTTAAATATCTCACTTAAGAATTACACAGCAATGTTTGTGTAAACAATGAGGATAGAAGCAACGCTGATATCTAGCAGCCAGGATTGTTGGTACTTATTGACTTCTTCCACTTGACAGTTGTATTGCTTCTACAGGATGTTCAAAAATTCAATGCCCACAGTAATAGGGAAGATGAAGGAGACAAATACGAATACAGTAATGTATTTCGCCAAATAACAATGTGTCGGAAACAAATAGTTCAGGAGTAATGAGTACTCAGGAGTACCGGGTGTGATTCAGAATACACCAATGGTAATTGTTCACAGTACTTTATTTTAATGATCAATGTTATATTCAAAATGAGCAGTATTAACCTCAGCGCAGAGCCGGTATCAACGTAGCAAGGAGTCCAGTGTTCGTTGAAAGATGCATGGTGTGTGTTGTATGTGTATGGCCGCCGCAAGAATACGTGTAAATAATTCCTCCTCCGAGTTGGCAGGGCTAGAATACACTTCAGTGCTCATGTAGCCCCAGGGAAACAAGTCCAATAGTGTGAGGTCCAGTGACCGCGCGGGCCAGTGTATATATAGGACCTCCGCGGCTGATCCGCCGATTACGCAAGGTATTGGTAAGTACTGCACGAACTAATTCTGCAAAGTGCGCTGGGGCTCCATCAAACTGAAACCACATTCTCCAGCTGACATTGCTCAGTCAATAAAGTACCGTAAACAATCACCGTCGTCGTCTTCTGAATTACACACGACACCCCTGAATACCCTTTACTTCTAAATCATTTGTTTCCGACCCATGATCATTTGGCGAAATATATCGTTTGTCTCCTTCAACTTCCCTATCAATTTGGACATTGAATTTTTGAACAACCTGTATACGCTTTCATACCATATGGCAACTAGACACAGTGGTGTCGAGGTTTTACCACTTGCTTTCAATGCCGGCGATCCGGGTTCAATCCTCGGTGAGGTCGCCCTCGATTTCCGCTTGCGGAAATGTGGTGACCCTCGGAGGAGCCTGTAACCCGTAGAGAGCACGTTCCCAGGGCTGCGTTCCAAAAGTTAGCCCACGAGTAAACTATACTCTTTGGCTGTCCGAAAACCTCTAGAGTATAAATCTTACTCGCTCTGGAGATGTCGAAAAAAACTTCAAAATAATTATTCTAAGTATCTTGTGGAAGAACATTTTACACGATTTTTTTAAGAGTAACGGAGAGTTAAGTTGAAAACTGCGGAAGGTCAATTCGGTTTTAATGAACTCATGCAAGTTATGCACGTGTTGGTTACAGACACAAGTGGAAAGATGCAAATGGCAAGCGACGAGATTCTAAATGTTGATTTAGAAGGTGACATGTTGTACTTATACTGTACTACGTTTCTGCACTCATGTTCGCGATTAGGTTATGGCGAGTGTATGATTATTTAAACATAGGTTATTATTTTACGTCAGGTTTGAGATTTATAAGCAAATCATATATTGTGGTTTGTCAGGAAATAGTTTCATGTGTTTTATTCCACATTTTACTGTAAACTCACAATTTATCTTAAATTTACAGTTTAAAGTTTCAAAATCCTCTTTTTCTGAACCTTTGTTCAATGATTACTCTGGGTTACTTTACTCTACTTTCGATGTAACATCCTGGAGAATGTTCCTGATATGAGTTTTATTAGGATGCTGTCATTTACACTCACCCTAGCATGTCGCCACAGCTCCGTATTCACTTAGTACTCCTCGCCAGCGCTGCTAGATCTCTTCGTTAGTGTTGAAGAGTTGCCGTTGGAGATTTATGTATTTTATGTCACAATTCATATTCCATTTCTGAAAATTATCTCCGTTAGGGAATAAAATGTGTACCAATACAGTTTCTGACCTCACAAGCAATATTGCATGCTGGTTCTGTTACGGAACATAAAACCGTCCAAAGTCATCAATTCGCACGCTTATTAACATAAGGGCGTAGCTACAAAATTAAAGATTATAAGATATGCCTCTTTGTTCCTAACTTAAAAAAAAATATTTTTTAGTTACGCCCACGTTTACTTTCAAAACTAAGCGACCTATCGATACGACCTTTCTTACGTGAAAAATCTGTACAATGTGACCAGACATGTACCAAAACATGAAAATGACGGAAAATGTAGATATGCCTTTTGTTACTAAGCACGCGAATTAATATTCTACTCTGGAAATGTTTACAGGGTCTACTACTATAGACAGCCAGTTTAGTTTGGCGTAAAGAATATTGCACCGTCTTGTTTCAAAGCATACCTGCAGATATACTACATGATTATTGGCAGTTTGTCTTTGTGTAGAGCCGTCGCTTATTTGACTGTGCCAATCAGAATGTAGTAGCTGCGATACTAGACGTCTATGATATACGGGTAGAACTCCTAGACGCTGAGAGTTAAAAACACCTGAACATTGACCTTGAAGCAGAGCTGCAGATGTGCACGTTTGGCACTGAAATAAGTTGGTGCGAAATTATTTTCTCCGAGTGAGTGAGAGGGTGATTTTGGTCAGCGCTTAACATTGAGGTCTTCAGTGCTGGTGAGGGGTGACATGAGGTGAGTATGGAGCAGCGTCGGAACGAATGGGTGGGGGGAAACCGGAGATCCACGAGGAAACCCGCCGACCAGCGGCATCGTCCGGCACGATTCCCAAGTGCGAAAATCCAGGAATCGAACCCGGATCACCTTGGTGGGAGGCGAATGGTCTGTCTGACCACTCGACCACCGCAGCCCCCTTATTTTATCAGAAAATCTGTGTCTATCAATACAGGCATCCCGTCAATACCAACTTCGAATAAATCACAATATCTTACTCTGTGCTTTTACATACCCAGGATTTTAATATTGAAACTGATATACATTTTTTCTTAATATTTAATTAGTTTGAGTTTACATCTGTCCTCTCCCCATAAGCGCTGGTTAAACTATCTCCGCTCACTTAAATCAAAATATAGTCCCTACCCTAGACTATTACAATAACTGTAGTTAAAGCTATGGTAAAAATTAAATTAATCCAAGATGGCGACTATTAAGTTCTCGTACGTTCAAACTAATTTGCGGAGCGCGCTATTGCCGGCATAGCAGCAGTGCGATGTTGCCGTTATGTGCAGTACCTGATCCCTCTTAATTCACCTGAGTGCACCCCCGCCCCTTTCTAATTATCCCCCCTCACCCACAACCAACATCTCCAGCTGCAGGAAAGATATAATAGCCTTAAATCGAGCTGCATGTTAAAAAAGAAAAATCTATGCTGCAGAGTAATTTGAAAATTGAACTGAATATTCTCTGTAGTGTTCGTAACTGCAGCGCTCAGCCCGTTCATGCTGCAACAAAAGGGCGTTCATGTGACAACAATTCATAATTTTATATCTGTACGACATAGTGTTAGATCTGCAGACACACATACACTATTACAGGCCTTTGCTACATTAAACTCAGAAAACAGTAACACACAAACTACCAAAATAATGAGAGAGAAAAAGAACAGAGAGTATTAGTTTTCTACAGATGTGCAATAGAAGTAAGAGAAAGACTGAGATATTAATTAAACAAAGTCAACAATAAACTGAAAACGAGACCAAATTTCCAGGATTTATTGACTTTCACGATGAATCATATAAAAATTCTCGCAAAATGGTGTCTGCTAGCACCATAAGATGTATGCAGTATTAATATTACACACTCGGCAGAAGCTTATTCAGTTAATATTTAGGAAGTGTGTGAAACTCTTATGATGTTCGTAATAGCCGTTTCGATCCCATATACAACTTACTTTTTTGGCTAGTTACGACAAATAAGAAATAGGTGCGATTGACCTTTCATTTAATGATTAACTACAGTAGTCATACACAACAGATTTCAAACAGTGTGAAAAGAAGTGAAGAGATTTAAATTAATTCTTCGAAACAGTTCAATGATAAGAATTTTCTCCGAGACTGTAGCACTACATTAAAATTCCAACACGAATGCAATTTGATAAAAATACCAGATAATTTGTAAAACAACACTCATCGTAAAATAATATTGGTATATTTATACTGTTTAAAAATATAATATGATAAAAAGTTTAAAAGTTAATTTAATGTATTTTCTCTCAGCAAAGGCGTTTAATGAAATCATGGTAGAGGTATATGCAGTAATTTTAGAGAATCGTGACTTTTGACTTAACTGCGGGGATATCTTTGTGCAATAACTTTTTAAAACATCTCAATAGTTAAACCGAAATCACGGGAGAACTGTACAAAAATTTGCAAGGAAATTATTTCAGGTGATTCTAATGGCATAAAGACTTGTGCGCTCTTAAATAACATTTTAACCATGTTCACGATCGATTTTGACGTAAATGTTAAAATAAATTCGAAAATTACACAGTTCTTTTAATTTGTTTTAAATTAAACTTTAAAATTTTGTCGAATTTTTCTCAGACCAATGTTTCGTATCCCGAAGAGAAATTGTGTTATCTGTCAAAATTGTAGCTTGCACTTGACTATCAGTCGTAACAGCCATAGGCGTAAGTGCGGATTATATAAGGTAAGTATAGCATAGCGTCGGAATGCAAGGATGTCAGAAGCGGGAGTACTCCGAGGAAACTCGCTAACCAACGGCAAGGCATTGGATACTATGGTTTTAACTGACTAAATTATGGTTAATTTAATTTTTAGTCAAATGCGTATAATTTCTTGTCTCAAAAAATTTTTGTATTCTGTTCTCGTTTAAGCGTACAAAAATTATAATTATCGCAAAATATCGTACGAACAGGAGAACCTGGCCTAGTTAAATTTTAATTTAAATCTTTATAGTGATGTTAGTTGTGGTATTTCCAACACTTTTTTTATTGGGAAATTGTTTCTTTGCTATAAAGAAACTTGTATAATTTTTTAAAAATAAAATGTGTTGTGACACCGAGCATACGTTTTTCAAATTTTTCTTTGCTATAAGGCAATATTTTTACCGCAAGCTAAATATCCCGAAAAAAAAAATTCTCTTTGTTGTAAAGAAACTGTTTTCTACTGCTCATGGGCGCACATAGACTAATAAACAACTACTACGGCGAAATATAGTTAAATATCTTCCAAGCCTCGACAAAATTTGAGAACGGTTTAGCATTTTCGCAGTATAAACACACAGCCTAGATTCAAAACTAGAACTTTTATCTCGCTATAATCCTTTGCCATGGGATGAAAAATTCGCTTCTCGTCACGAAGAAAAATTAACGGAAGGCTTTTTCATACAGAAAAATGTTTCAATATTTCCATCTTCAACATCCAACAATGTTTGTTTGCGTTTTACGATTACGCTTGTGTGTTCGTTTCGAGCGGAAATAAATATTCATCGTCGTACAACAAACATAAAAATACGTTTAATATTAAAACATACTAGGTAAAATTCGCGGGCTAGATGGGGGGGGGGTGGCGAATGGGAAGACATTTGTCATATTAAGTTAGCCTCTTAATTAAACTAAAAGCTTATGCTTGTTCGTGATTCGAAATGTAAACATAAAGGAAAAGCAGTATGACCATGGATGAAAATTTATTGATAGAAATGTGGACTATTTGCTAGACTAATATTTCCGATGTTCTTATTTCGTTACAGGCGAGTCTCCATTTGATATGGCCAGTCATTTCCGGTGCTCAATATTAAACGTTCATGATTCATATGTAAACAAGTGTGAAATACCCATACTATCACCAACGTTTACGTAAAGTACATACAAAACTAATACAATAAACAAATAATGACGCGGTCGCATTTATATGACAGCAAGCAACACCTGATGATTTTTTGCTAAAATATTTTTTTCACAAAATTATTTTTAATGCATCTGCAGCTTTGCTTCGTGGTCAGTATTTGGATGTTTTTAGCTTTCAACGTCTTAGGACTCTGCACGAATATGTCAGACGTGTGTCACAGTAACCTTACTCTGATTGGCGAAGTTACATGAGAGACGTATCCTCATAAAGAGACGATGCTAGTAACCATGAGGAAAATTTGCAGATATGCACGTAAGACATTGAAAGCAGTTGGTGCCAAAATATTTTCGCGGAAAATCAGGTACCAGGCGTTCTCTAAGGAAAACAGCATCTCTAGGGTAATAGTATAATTTAGCTGTGAGCTGTAGATAAACACCTGGTCAAAAACCCTTCAGAAAAATGGCATACGTATTTTTTCATCGTGTTTCATTGCCTGAATCCAGCGAAGAGACGATACAAAAAGCTGGCTGGACATAGGTCCTTGTAGAAGCGTATATATTGTCGTGAGATGAACGGTACGGATGGTCGTTCCACAGGTGAATCCAATTCGTGAATTTCCGATACACAACACTCAAGTTATCCCATTTCTACTGTCTCTTTCACCATAGTGTTGCAATACTTTCTTGCGAGCTCTCACCTCCCACAGAAAATACAAAACGTTATCAGCATGATAACTTGGATAACTACGTAGCATCGCTGGTTCAGTAGAAGAGGCGAAATCGCGGTCGTTAGCCCATATCGCACAAAAACAAAAGACGAAGCGGCGGCGATCAACTGGAACAAACAGCCACGCGTTCTAACAACCAAATACAGTAGTAGAGGATTAATCCCGAACAATGTGGTGTTTTTTTACCTTATTTGATTATTATAGTTTATGTTACATTATGTTAGATGACGATCAAAGCATATTATTTAATAGGGAGATGAATGGCAGAGATAATGCATGGAACATAATAATAAAATCTCAGACGATGACTACTAAAAAAAAATATATTTGTACATGTATCTGCTATGTTCTAACTCAGCCACCGTTTTGTATGACAATTTTTTTTTTTTTAAGAAAATTTGGTTAAATAATTATTTACACTTTAAGTAATTAGTGCAAAATAACTACCATAAACTGCACTGTTAAACATAGACTGTTTATTTTCTTCAAAATAAAACGAGGTAAAATAACGGACAATAATTCGTAATCAAAAGTCTTAATAACAAAGTTATAACTACGAACATCCACAAAAACATTAACTTTACAGGCCTGTTGTAAATTTTCCTTGTGAACAACACGTAGTTGTTGAGAAAAGAAACACAGCATATACTGTATTTAACGGCGCTTAGAATATACGCCGCACAGTCCCTGTCAACAGACAGCCATCAGCATGCAAGACGCGCGCAGGTTGCATATCTCGCAGGCACCAACAACTGCCACAACACAGGCGAGGAATTGCGTTCACCTCCGTGGTTTGCGGCATGTTTGAGCAAGTAGACATGAATAGCTGCGGTTTGCATCCGCTGTTTTCGAAAATTTAATTTAAAACTAAACACAACAGCTCGCTTTTTTCTGAAAATTGTGTTACTGTGTTTCGTAGTTTCAAATAGTTTGGAAATGCTGTCGTTTAAGTTCCGACATGTTCTTCAAAAATTCCTTGTACATATTTACCAGATAATTTATACACTGTTTGAGATATTTATAAAATTAAGTTGTAGTGCTATTGTTTACGTCTAATTGATGATTACATTAGTTATATTCGCTACTCCACTAGGTTCATTGGTAAATATTTTTTTTTAAATTTATCAAATGTTTCTGATTTAGTTAACTAAATAACATCTGTTTTTCCTCGTCTCTTTCCATATCTACAATGCTCACACATTAATTTTCTGCCACACTTTATATAAAAAACTGTAATGCACGATACAAAAGTCCATACATAAAATACAGGAGTGACATATGTGTGTTTCGCAGATACAATTTTTCTTTTCGGTAAAATATATTTCTTCATTCACAGGGTTACACATTGCTGTAAAAATATCGTCTGAAATAAATCAAGCGGTTTTTCTCAATAAGGGGAGATGAGATGCTCACAGTCGCAAACTATATGAATGAAACAAAATCTGCGAGGTCTCATTTTTCACCGGGTCGACTGAGGCAGCAAAAGTCGCGCGGGGAAATAAATTCTTCAGTTTGAATACCGCCGCCGCTTTTCTTTTGTCTCCACGGTCAGTTGGCAATGAGTGGAGGATAGTCGGTATTGTTTCAATGCACTGCAATTCCTCTGGCTTCCTTTATGCTCGCGATCCTTACCACGAGAAGATAATAACTTCAATAGTCGGCTTTGCTTCTGCCTCTTTATTGAGTTCTTGACCGCCCTTCTTGCGGCATACTGTTTATTATCCCCTAATTCCTTTTTTTTCCAGACGACAAACAATTATAGGCAGCGGTTTATTCTAGGTAAATGCTGATTCTCTATGGAAAAGGTTGGTATTTGTGATGTTCGTGTTTTATTTCCTCGTATCTCTCATCAAGAAAACCGTGTCCCTAAATTGTATCCACGAAAGTTAACATTACGTGTTTCCTACTCCACTTTTTACATGCCCATTTGAATTAATAAATGATCGTCAATTCGTTTGCTCTTGCACAAATAATTTTCTGGTTGAAATAAATAGAAAAAGTCGGTTTTATTCCATTAATAAAAATTGCAAAGTAGTTATGTTTTTCTGTTTCACGCAGCTATTTCGCGTGTTTATATATTCTTGGTTTAGACGCTAGCGTACCTTACTATCGATACTAAGGTTCCGATAAAACTCACAGGGTGTTCTTGAATGACAGATTCAAATGCTGTGAGGTGATTCCTTATCCAAAAAAGTTACAGAAAACATTACACGAATAATGTCGTGCAGTAACTCATAAGTGAGATATCCACCCTTAAAAAGCGATGTTTAAAATGGTTTCAACTGAAAATAATAAAACCTACTCTAGAGTAAAGGGACATCTATGAATGATGTTACTTTACGTAAACCTTAAGTTGTTCGATCATCGTTGTAAAGCGGGTTGCGTGTTTTGAAGGCAACCGAGTGCACCCTCACTTTATTTTTTTCGCAAAAAAAAAGAGTTTGGATTGAATATTCCATGAAGTTGACGTGTGTTGTGTACTTAGTATGAGTATTAATGCTTTGAAAATAATAAAATTAAATACCCTAGGGTTACACACACCTTGGAAGGATAAAACATACTCCCTCCTTTTTCTCAGTGTAGGGAATGTTAGTACTCCACATTCGTGCAAAAGCTTAAAGTGTGTATATATGTGTGTATATATACATATATATATATAAAGAGAGAGAGCTGTGGGTATGTGTGTCCGGTATGTGCTCTTAAACCATACGTCCTACCGTGCTGAAACTTGTTAGTTGAACGTTCGAATGGAAAGGTTTCTCTCAAAAATAATTTCCGAAATTTGGTGGTAAGGGGGGGGGGACAAATTAAGTTACCCAAAAATACTGCTCAGTTAAATACATCTTTGGTGATTTGTTGTGTTTGCTCCCACGAATGATTCCATCAAAATAAAACAATATATGCCCGGACAGCTAATAATGAATAAATAAAGCAAAAATTAATTATGGCGAGTTCCTTCGTTGAAGTACTTTCATCTTCGATCACCAACGGCATTGATAGTTTGGAACCATTATTTTAATAAATTATCGTTTAATTTATTCCATATGACTGTGACTATATCTTATAATAAATAGCTGACCGAAATACGTCTCCAGGCGATAGGAGGTTTTATTTACTTCTAAAGCGCAAGTATTGTGACTTTACTATGTGAAGGATTTTGTCCAAATAAAATTTCATTCTTGTCTGACAACTTAAAAATTTATTTCAAAAAAACGTTATTTTCATGAAATGTGTAAACTTTACACAACCAACAAGGAGAAACTTCGTGTTTTTTTTTTTAATTATGTCATTCGCACATAACTTATAAGGATTTGCGTGTACTTTAAATTATGTCCAGTTAATTGTGTTTTCTGCATTGTCATTATCGATATAAGGTTTATTAAAATTAATCTTCAATCGTAATTCAAGCCTAAGCCTGGACTTGAGTATTGTTTGTTCACCGCAAAGAGAGAACTTATTTATGGCCGTGTTAAATTTTTATTTCAACCATTCATATTTTTTCACCACTTATTGATGTAAATATGACTATGTGACTTAAGGGTACCGCCTAACTGCACGTTAGAGGCTCAGAAGTGACGGAGCTATAACAGCGATCTTGAAGGGTGCATCAAATGCCGCTTCGCCTCGACGAGCCAAGAGCTGAACTACCCTGCAAGATTCTCGCAGATCCATTTTTACTATGACACTTCAAGCGGTGACCATATAATTTTACTGGTTGAAAGTCTGTACCAAAATTCAGTTGTTTGCTTACTTGTAATTAATTTTCACGACTTAATATAGAAATTCAGAGTCAGTAATGTTACTTAACAGAAATTTTTAAGCTCAACTGAGCTGACTGTTTTTTTATTTTTTATTTTTGATGTTTGACTGAAATCTTTTTATCTCCAATTACGATTACACAGATAAAAACAGTAAAGATATGCAAGCAGATATGATCTTAAAATAAGTGTTAACACATTCTCTATTTCATACCGAGTTTTCTTTTTAAATATTTAACATATAACTTACATTGTGGAGGAATTTAATTAAAACCATGATTTTAAGGAATCTTCCCCCTTAACAAACACAAATTTTATATAGCCTATGGCATTATCCTCAAAAGTGAACATCTGATACAGCAAAAAAAAAAAAAAATGCAGTGAAACAGCCATAGGTTAAAGCTTGTTGGAACGGCCTTACAAACTACTGATATTATCGTGAACAGCATGCATCAAATTCATTATTTTATTAACTGGATATGGCCAGTTACAGTAAGGGCCGTTTTAACAATGTATGTTTAAAGTCTTGGTTATCTAATCACGTGATTAGCTTCAACTGAATGATTAATTCACTGTTACTGAGCTTATGGTAATTAGGTATGGTTCAGAATAAATACATTACAACTAAGTGCACTTTACCATAACAATGTATATTCTAATTTCTCGTAGTTTCATCATGAACGAGACTTGCAATCGAAGTCCTGTTTGCCATATATGAAGATTTATATCTGGACCAGATTTGACCCAGGTATGAAACTGGCCAGATCTAGAATCAGTAAAAGGTTATATATGTTTGTATATCTAGACCACAACTGGCTAATCTCAGATATGATAATGTTATTTAATTGAAGAGTCCAGTAATCGAATCCTTTTATTGTGTTTACCAACGGTTACGGCTCACTTCCGTAGCGTGGTTGGTAGTACGCGGCCTACGAGGCGACATGTCTTGGGTTCGAATCCCAGTACGGGCATGGATGCATACATAAGTCGTTTACTTAGGTTTGTATAGTCTGTAAGCCAGCCCTTACGAAGCCTAGTGGCATAAAACCGGGCAACATAAATAAACCCTCTGAAAAACCATCGGTTACGGTCAATTTAACCATTAGTAACTTGTACACATTGAGAATCAGAAAATGTTGCTAAATATCACTTAAAATTTACTCATGAATTAAGAACCACGAAACTATGCATTGAAAAGCTTCTAGGCTTCTGGGTTGTAGCAGCGTCACTGTCGTGTTTCTTGCCGACGTATCGGAGAACATTGCGGTCTCCATCTTCAGGGTAAAGTTGCAGCAGCAGTAACTGTAACCTTCCTGAAGATGGAGGCTGCAATGTTCTCAGAAACGTCTGGAAGAATACGACAGTGACGCTGCTACAACCCAGAAACCTCGGAGCTACAGACAACGGCCGCGAAAGCTTGCGATCTTTAGTTTAGACCTGGTCCTAAGCGTACAGTAATATGGATTAAAAGAGACGGTAAACATGATTGCCGCGGCTGTTTTCCTATCACTAGAGACACGGAAATTTCGGATATTCATTCGAAGAAAAGTTATTTTTAAATCTACCGTACGTAATAGTTACCTCCACGACGGGGCCACAGTTTGCTGAATTCGTCCTTGAAGACTTAAGAGGGCGTGGTACATAATTCAACGCTAAAAGCATTCATCTATAACTGTAGGTTTCTTGGAGCCAATTAGCGAATTTTAAACAATAACAATCCTAGACAATAGTTTTAGCCAACGTTTTAAACAACATTGTTTCCAGTGTTACTAACTTCTGAGGCACAATCTCTGACGCCGGAACCTCGTGCATTTAACTGCGGCGCAAGAGATCACGCGTAACGAATTAGTACTTCTGAATAAATATTTACTCATAAAGTTGGCAAATACAATTATCTAGGATTGTCATCGAGTGCTTTATCCGTATTGGCTTCGAAAAAAGCGTAGACATCAATTGAGGTTTTCAGCGTTTATTTATCTACCACGCACTCTTAAGAGCTGTGCACACGGTACAAATTTTCTTACAAGTTTGTGTACTGGATTCTTTTTTCAAGTTTGTTTTGTAAGCCGACGTAGGCCTACTATGAACCGGTACAAGTTTTCGCTGCGCACGATACTGGCTACTTGTGGAGACGTTTTTATTTTATATTTTTATTTGTACAGAGTGTTACACAAAGGTACGGCCAAACTTTCAGGAACATTCCACACACAAAGAAAGAAAATATGTGATATGGACATATGTCCGGAAACGCTCAATTTACCATGGTGGAGCTCAATTGCTTGCATCTCGTTCAATGTCAGCGCATCAGGGATTCCATGCGGCGGAGGGTAGATGCATGTATCCTTGCTCACGGAAGTAATTTTGAACATTTCATTTAAGAACGTGTGTTACATAATGCTGGTACTGTCTGTTTCTGTGTGCTCCCAGTCCATCATTTCATGTGAGTTGAAGAGAAGCAATGTAGTCACGATTGCCTCCCGTCACGTCGCCCACCTGGCGGTGATCCTAGGAAGTAACGTACATTCTAACGAAACATTCCATTGGGTAATTGGAACAGTGTCTGTACGAAATGTTTTTTACGATGACATTTAACGAGAGGTAATGGAAGGGGCTCTACCATGGTAACTAAGCGTTTCCGGACATGCGTCCATATCATATATTTTATTTCATTGTGTGTGTGGAATGTTTACTGAAAGTTTGGCCGTACCTTTTTGTAGCAACCTGTATTGTGGTAGTTAACACTTTTCACCGCATACAAACAAGGCTCTTCTCTATAAGCATTATTAATACTCGTAACTGCTCTTTCGTCAAATTCTTTCTCTCCGTGTTTATGTGTCTCAATACTCGCGCGCGCCAAAACTTCTAGTGTTGTTGTTTTGATGAATTCTGATCAGCCGTTGCTTAAATAAAGTAGAAGCTAGTAGCCGAGCCAGTACGACTCCTAGTATACAATATTGAAAGGAATATTGTACCATGTGCGGCAAGCTTTATAACCAGTAACAACCCTGCAAGATAACACCTGCAGTACTTTGTCATATGTACAACTGGCCACTAACTTGAGCAAAAGCCAATGGACAAACAGCTGAGGCCAGAGTGTGCATAGAACTGCGGAGTCCAGCTGGCATGACATTGAATCCGTGAAATTTCCGGGTCTGTACCCATCACTAGAGCCAATGATTTCTGGTGAAAAGAATTTTGTGACAATTTTTTCAATGTCTTACGTGCACACCTGTAATTCTGGTTCGTGGTTATTGGCAGAACATAACAGGGTAGAAGCGTGGCTCATTTTACTGCACCAACCAGAACAATGTAACTGCGGCACAACACGTCCGTGATTTGCGGGTAGGACCCCGA
Source organism: Medauroidea extradentata (assembly GCA_003012365.1). Lineage (NCBI taxonomy): Eukaryota > Metazoa > Arthropoda > Insecta > Phasmatodea > Phasmatidae > Medauroidea > Medauroidea extradentata. Next base: position 105,121 of record PNEQ01000757.1, read on the forward strand.
GACGTCTAAAGTTAAAAACTTCCAATCACCAACCATGAAGCAGAGGAACATATGTTCACATGAGTAGAGTCCCGGAAATTTCGCGGATTCGACTGAGGAGAGGTTGGATTTCTAAGTCACGTATATGTTGGAAACTTTTTCGATCTTGTCATTGTTCGTTAAATGTGACCTTGAGGACTCCGAACCAATGGAGGACATGCATAAAACAATCATAGATTCTCGCCCTACATCATCAAATGTTCAAATGCTCACTCACTGGAGCAGCAGACAATGTTCAAGTAGCTGAAGACATAGTGTTTACAGGACTGTGCAGTCCAGCCTGCTGGTTGTTGGACCTGCGAATATCAGGGACTCTACACATATGGCATTGAAACAAATTGTTACAGAATTCTTTTCACCAAAAATCACTGGCTCTACACATCACGCTTTGTTCGAGACAGTCCACGTCACACACGATCAGCTGGGAGTCATGCTCGGCGTGGGCGGATGCGATCAACAGAAAAGGGCAATATCGCTATTATTTTCCGCTTCCCTGGCACCTCCAGTGCGCCTCGACTCCCCACGAGGCCATCCAGTCTTCTGGGTGGCGAGATAAGCCCCTCTCCCTACCCCCTCAAGCCTCATAGGGTCCGCCCAGCACGCGAGCACATAAACCAAGTCGCCATAAAACAACTACGACCACTTGGGGCGAATCCTCGACGAGGGAACTTGTTGCTACAACTCGCGTTTTAAAGGGAATTCAGTTTCCTCGCCCGAGGGGGAAAACAACGACCATATAATTTATAGGTGTGTCGAGTGATTTTGGTCAGCGCCCTGGAGCCGCGCTGAATGCAAGGGTAGAGATTTACAAGTTGAATTATATCCAGCTTTCACGATATCACTTTCATGTAGAAACAATTTCTTCATTTTTTTCTTACGCCATTTCTGTGTATTTTCTGTAACTTGTCGGCCTCAGCGGAGACTCAGCAATGTTCACACAATATTAATATTTTTATATTTGTGCCAGACTTTTTCTTATTTTAGACATAAGTTGTGACTAAACTTTGCTCTTATCAACATTTTATGTCTCATAGTTTTTGCGTAATGACTCGTAATCGTCAAAATTAGCATTTCATTGTTTTATGTACGCCACTTAAACCAACTGAAATGCCAAACTGAAAAAAAAAAAAAATGTGCAGTGAATTGCGATTTTATAGCTACAAATTCTCCTATATAAAAGAAAAAAAATAATATTTTTGTACAAAAAAGTTGCTAAAATTTGAATATTAAATTTTCTTAAACCAAAAATAATATTTTTATATGGGAGAGCTTGTAGCCTACCACGTCATTATTCACTGTAAATTACACGATTGGTAAAAGGGAAATACAAAATCTTTCGTTAGACTTTACTCTTTAACTGCCACAAATATAGATATAGGATCATCCTTTTTTTAAGTTCTATAGAAAAAAAAAGACATTACCTGCGCACCAATGTATTGTTTCACGCGTATATGATATGTTATCCTTTAAACCCGTAACAATATTGACTCTATCGCCTCTTAAGAGTTAATGGACCTGGCGTCTGAGACGTGCTGTAGCGTGATACGTATAGTCGTTTTTCATGTATAGTTACTAAAAATGTTTATAATGCGTTTATCTACTAAAAGAAAACACACTTCAAATTAAGTCCCTATGATTTGAAAAATGCAGTCCGATAATTAAAACATGAATGCCAAGCTCCTCAAAAGTGCTTAAATGACTTTTTCACGTTGCTGTAGTCGTAAAACTAAATCATAGAAATCTGCATTGGACTTTACCACATACTTCCCATAAATAAAAGTCTAGGGTCATCGCTTGAAGTCCCGTTGAAAAACAGTTACTACGTAAACACTGCACGCTAGTTTAGTCCTCCGCGCCTAGAGGCGATGAGGTGTTTGACGGACGTGTTATATTCGACTTATAGCCTTCCCCGTTTCCGTGCCTCAGACGTAAAAAAAAAACTACGGTCCAACTCTTAAGGGCCGGAACTACCTGCGCGTTAGAGGCTCAGAAACGTAGAGGTTCAGCAGTGAAGAGAAGTGAAAGAGTTATGAAAGTGACCTTGAAGCGCACATCAAATTCCGCATCGCCACGACGAGTCAAGCACTGAGCTAGCTTGCAAGATTTCCGCCCTCCGCTCCGTTTTTACTATGCGACTGAAGGCCATGCTCATTAGTTTATACCGTTTTGAAGGCCATGCTCATTAGTTTATACCGTTTTTCCAATATTTATTCTTAAAACTTAAACGAGAGTAGATATCAAAAAATCTGACTGTCAGATTTGTTTAAAATGGTTTTAGCAAAGATAACTATTTTTTTCAAAGCATGAAATTGTAATGTTTCTACTAAAAGTCAATTAACCATATTTTCGTTGATTACATAATTAGGTAAAACCGTAGTATTCGCTGCTTTGAAAAAGTCGACCAACATGGAGAAGAATATTTTTAACAAAACTGTCGCGCAGATGTTTGATACCTGCACTCGTTTAGGTGTAAAAAATTAATATCGCTGAAAGCATACACTAATGAACGTATTCTTAAGCGTTGGCCGTATAGTGTTATTTGTGTACAGTCTGTAGCAAAGTATAGTGCAAGTTTCTATCTGATTTCCACATACATCCTGTTAGTACGGCAGTCAGAAAATATCGTTCTTAACTATATTTGAAGGCTTATGAACCATTTTTTTCATTAATGAACATGGTGTCTTAAAAATAATATTAAGTCCTTGAGTAATGTGTTTTTTTTTTCCTTTCGTGCATAACCACAACAGTTACATGTGGAATAGTTTCGTAAAACAAGTATTTACGAACTGACTGCAACGCATTTAGAGGGATTAGTAGGCGGGGTCCTTAAAGACGTTCAAGTGGTAAAAAATCGTAATTTTTTGTTTGCATGCGATATTGATAGTTTTGTAGATGTTACCTGAGAGTAAATTTTGCTCTTAAAAATTAGCTCCGCCAGTTTTCGCGTAATATAATTTCAAAGTAACACATTTGTATGTTTTTGTTCTTCTAAGCAGCAAAGAAATATTAATCATCATAGCGAAATGATAAAATTCACACTGAAACTGCATGTTACGAGCGACTGATTGACACAAAAAAAACATTACGAAATATTTATGTATTTAAAAAAAATTACTAAAAATAACACAAAATTCTAAATTTCCAATTTTTTAATACAAATAAAATGAATGTACGTTACATATGTCCCGTGACATGTAGTTTCAACGGGGATATTTTTTTCTTTCATTTTATTATGTCCATTGCTTTTAGCGGTTTCTGAAAACTAAAAACATGCAAATGTTTACTTCGAAATGAGTCATTAGAGATTTTGGTCAGCACTTAACATCGAGGTCTTCAGCGCAGGTGAGGGGTGACACGAGGTGAGTATGGAGCAGCACCAGAATGAAAGAGCGGGGGAAACGGAGTATCCCCGAAAAAAAAAAAAAAAAAACACCGACCAACGGCATCGTCTGGCACGATTCCCGTATGCGAAAATTCGGGGACCGACCCCGCCGGGAATCGAGCCCGGATCGTCTTGGTGGGAGGCGAATGGTCTGACAATTCAGCCACCGTTGCCCCGACTTCGAAATGCTATTTAAGGAAAACAGGCTGAGCTAATTTTTTGTAAGAGGAAAATGTAACTCCCAAGTGACGTCTACAAAACTAAAACTATTTCATACAAACATAAAATTATGATTTTTCCCCGATTGAACGCCCTTAAGGTTGCCGCCTGCTCGGGCGGACGAGCGGAGTGCAGAGCTTCGGGCGTTACTAGATCATTCGAAAACTGTTTGGCGTGTGTAAGTTACGACTGCTTAGATAACTTATAACAAATGAAAAATGTCACACATGTTTATACCTATTTCAAGTACTTCACGTATCTCTAAAGTTTATTTTTACTCTGCCGAGAATAGCGAAAATTGGTGGTTTTGGTGGTTATTATAGGTATGAAAACACTGACGCTGAATATTTTAAAAACATATAGCCATGTACAATGCAACTTTACGTTTCATATTACTACGTAATAAGGTATGTTCACCTCTGAATATCTCATGAAGGCAAGATGTCGCCGAGAAGACTTGCGCCTAGAGGCTAGTGTGAGGCGTGATGTGCTTGTTGTCTCGTCCTTACCGCTTCCGCATTTCTAGGCCTCTAACGCGCAAAATACGTCCTGCCACCTTAATCCCAGATATTTCTCCCGTCAGAAGCAGGAGCTGTGAGGTCGGTGTGGTCGACAAGAACGCCGAGACACTCGGGACTTGGCCTGATCGAGGAAGATTGCGGCGGACGAGGGGAAGGGGTTGGACCAGCGCGGGGGCGGGAGACGGGAAACAAATGAAGATCGCGGGGGCGGAAGGAACTGAGGCAGGTGTGCTGGGAAGAGCAGAGAGCAAACAACTGGCTGACTGAGAGAGAGGATGGAAGGAGGGACAGAGAGTGCGAGAGCAGGAAAGGGAGGGGGGTTTTCTAGCAGGTCGATACAAGTTGGCTGGCTGGCCCGCAAGGATCATTTCTCCGGGGGCGGAGCAAAGTAGCATCCAACCAGAAGCTGCCTTCTTAAGTGTGGATTGATTCCCGCCATATTGGACTCACACATCTGCCCACAACTTTCACTGCACTCATTGCATCACTACGGACCTGGATAATACGTGTTTTTTGTTCGGCAAAAGTTAGATTTCAAAGAACAGTAAATTTGTAACAGTTTCACGAATGGTCTTTGATGTATTGTACTCATCTTGGAGGAGGCTGAACCAATAAAAATTAAGTAACTTTATGTAGCGCCAAAAATGTGGCAACACTGTGACATCGAGCAGCCAATGAGCAGCTGCGGCATATTTGGGTCTCCATGCATCGCGCCAGAGGAAACTGTCTTTAAACTCTTTAGAATGTTTTCTCTCGGTAATGCCTGTTTCGGTGAATGTATAGACATTCTTTTGGCACGACAAAGTCAAAATTAAAGCTTTACAGATTTTTTAAAATTGTTACATTGCCTATGACTATGTTAACAGTTCACAAGACGAAAAACGTTATCTTACGCAAACGACAATGCTGGTAAATACTGTACAGTGACATAAACCCTTCCAAAACTTTATCGTGCAAGGATATAAAAAACAACTCCAAGCTTACATGTATTAATCGCCTTAATTGGTAAGTATTTGAAATGAAACATTGTTGTACATTCACTGGGCAAAGATTCTAGGACGCCTTTGAAACATAGGGTTGAACAGTACGTATCTCGAGTACCACATGGCTGCTTATGTCGTTTGTACATTTCATACTAAGTTGTTTTAGCTATGTAAGCTATTCCATGGTTATAATTTTGTTGTAAATAGCAGAATCATTGGCATAGTCTACCTTTCGGAATTAACAAAATAATAAATATTATGTTAGTGCAAGGGTTTGAAAATATTATTTTTCATAACTTGTCACAGACAAAAAAATAACAAATTTTTAATTACAGAAAACCTTTGATGAATCCGGTATGCCAGGTATCAATAACTTTAATTTCTTTTGTTCGGGCTATATGTGCTGCGAATTGGAGATAAAGCGTAACATTACTTGAGGCACATTCTATATATATATATATATATATATATATATATAATTTTCTTTCGCGAATAAAATCTGGACATTTCTGGGAGTGCCAGACTACTTGCACTTTTGTACAAATTTTCAAAAATGTAACTTTTTTCACAACAGTTATCCATTATATGAGAAAGTCCCATTAAGGTGGTCATGAAACATCTACATGTAGTATACGTTTTATTTCGTTTAAAAGTATGCTATGACTTTAAGCGGTGACCATATAGTATTACTGGTGATAAGTCTGTAGTAAAGTTCCTTACGCCTGTTTATGTGAGCTACACATGTATCCAGCTAGTACTTCTTGAAGTGCTGTAGTCTGAGAAGGTCGTTGTTAGCCATGTTGGAGGACTTAGAGAAACAGTGTTTGTAATGAACATGTTGTATTACCAGTGACGTTCAGTTCTTGTCCGAAATGTTTTTTCTTTCGTGGATTGTCACAATTAACTTAAGTGGAATAATTTCGTAAAAGCGTATTTACGAACACACTGCGACGCATTTGAAGCGCGCGGTAGCAGATAACCTCACTGTAAACACAGCTTCACATTTTTTTACATGATATTCGCCAGAAAATCCAATTAAACATAATATGTGTGATATAACAGAAATACACAAGTAATTTAAAACCACAGAAGAAAGATATTAAGAAAATTATATAAATTATATTTTTTTCGCTCCATTTTCTAAGTGAAAAGTTAATCGCTTGGTTGTAAGGTAAAAGCACTACGTTTATCCGTATTGGATACATTACGAAGGAGGTATAATTTGTTTCCGAATACTGTCAGCAGACAGCAGAAAGATATATGATATTTTTGATAAAATGTCTAAACCTCTCGTCAAAAGCGGCGTAAGGAACTTTGCTACAGACTTATCGCCAGTAATACTATATGGTCACCGCTTAAAGTCATAGCAAAGTTAGATCGGCGGTAATCTTGCGCGTTAGTTCAACACTTGACTTGTGGCGATGCAGCGTTTGATGTGCGCTTCAAGGTCACGCTTAAGGCTTCGTCCCTTATTTGTGGAAAGTTTGTAGTAAAGTCCGACGCATGTTTCCAATGTTGAGTTTTACGAACCCGGTTGGTATTTTTCCAGATACAGCCGTACAAAAAAGTCGTTTTTAACAATTTTGAGGGGCCCGAAAAACATGTTTCTAATAAGCATACTGCATTTTTAAAATTATAGAAGTCTAGTTTTAACCGTGTGTTATTTTCGTAGATAAATATATAGTGAATAAGTTTAGGTGTTTCGCGTAAAGAAGAATAGGAGCGGCACGATACAACGCCGTTCATGCGTCAGGTACCTACATAAGCCTCTTAAGAGGGCGTGGTACATAAGTCAACACTAGAGGCATTAATCTATAACTGCAGGTTTCTTGCAGCCAATTTGCGAAAACTAAACAATAGCAATCCTAGACAATAGTTTTAGCCAACGATTTAAACAAAACTTTTTCCAGTGTTACGAACTTCTGAGCCACAATCTCTGACGTTGGAACCTCGTGCATTTAACTGCGGCGCAAGAGATCACACGTGAAGAATTAGTAATTCTGGATAAATATTTACTCATAAAGTTGGAAAATACCATTATCTAGTATTGTAATTGAGTATTTTATCCATACTGGCTTCGAAATAGCGTAGAAATTAATTTATGCTTTAGGCGTTTATTTATATACCAGGCACTCTTTAAGGCGAGTCTGCGACGGGAAGACTGACGCCAGGTGAAATACTTGCACATAGAGGCTATTTGGCAAGTTGTAAGCAAGCAAGAGTCAGCCTTACTACTCGCGCTCTTCCATGCCACGACCGTGTTACTTCAACTACGAGTTCACACAATTTAAACAATAGAGCCACACTTTTAATATTACAGAAAATTGTCACTAATATATCTAGCTACTACTTTACGTCCATGTTTTCTTATTATACACACAAAATTGATAAGCATTCGTCGATTATTGCTGAATACATGAGGTTTTGTTTACATTGACCTACAACTGAAATATTCCATCCAAAACAAAACCCTAGGCCACTAACCAAAATCTGTTTAAAATATACTGTATAGTAATTAAGTTGTTTTTGTACCAGATTTCTGGAACCTAGTACAGGAATTCAGATATGCTAGGCTGTACTGGGACTAGATGTATTATTTTCGGCAGGAATTACTTACGAGATTTACACAGTAAAATGAAATTTGCAGACGGATTTAAATACTATACAATATTTTAAGTATGCTTACTTAATTCTAATCAACAAAAAAACGTGCGAACATTTAATGTAAGATTTTCGCTGAGCTAAAATATGTACTCTTCTCTTAGATAATGCTAATTTCTTATTACTGACATAACATACATAAGAGGTATTTGAGGGTTTTAAAGTCAATGATGATACCGAGAAGCCTTTGGCTTAGACTAAATGCTCACTGAAGACAAGAGAGTTGACGTTAGCTGGTAAATTCCAAACAAAAGAAAGTATATTAGGCGAAATAAAAGGACGTCGTAAGCAACAGTGGGGATGACAGGTTGAGTTAATGAGGCTTGGAGAACAAAGCGGCTAGCGTCAAAGAGAACTTGACATTAACTTTCACTACGAATGAAGAATTCTTACAGCAACCCAAGCATAATCTTCTGAATAACTTAGCGACATATTTATACAACGTAAAGGAGAAGATAACAGCATAACTAATGAGCCAATTATCCTCAGTTTATGTGCAAACTATGTCTTTAAATATCATAAGAACTTGTGTAACTCGTCAATTGTAAAGAAATTTGAACCAGGACGATACTGACCTCTACATTGGTTGCAAATTTGACAGTAATCGCTGCGTTAGTTTTTCGGTTATGAAGTTACAACCTCACTAACTCATGCAGCACTAGCTTACACGATTGTGGCTATAATTAATTACTTTTCAATATATTTGACGCAGGTAATTTAAACTTTTTCATTACAAACTTTTTTTTAATTGTTGTGTGGTGGTAATTACAATCGAAGAAACGTACCTAGGCGAGAGCCAATTTTGTGTCTTCGGTTTTTATATTAAATAATTGCTCAGATTTATACTACTATAGGTTAGAGATCAATGTTATTAGTTTGGCAAGAGATAATTTCTGCCGCTTGTTGCAATAGTATCGGTAAGCAGCGTAAGCTGTCCAATCACAGAAGGTGTCTAAAAAGGTACGATAGCGAGTGGATGACTGGAATGCTCAATCGTAAATAAAATCTGAACTACTCGTCAAAATTCAATGACATTATATTTCCGAGTAGATATTTTATCAGCGGACGTTTATTTATGCATCCGTATGCGTTAGTATGCTTTACTTTCGAGTAAAAAATTAAAAACTGTTTTTAGAAAAATAAGGCCTTGAAACTATAAAATCTCTAAAAATGGAAAACTGTCAATTTTATGATATTCAATATGTTAATATCTAGGCCTCTTCAATGACATAATTTCACAAATACTCGCGTTTTCATATGAAAATAATTTTACTCAAGGAAAATCTCTGCGCGAGAGATTTTTTGAGGACACACAGGCACATATACAAGAAAGTAATCTCGTTAGGATAACTTTCGTTTGAAAAGTCGGCTAAATAAAAGCGAGTAAGTATAGGTCATAACTAAATACAATGAAAGTAAACTTAGTTCAAGCGTCCATATTTGTGAGTTAGAAAAATTGTTAGCGATGTTTTATGTCTCACGCCCTCGTCCTATGCAACCTTACCTACAGGAATGTTCGCACAGCATAAGTGTCTAGGGGTTGTAAGCCACATCTTTGAACACAATGCAAAAATCCTTCCCTGAATATAAATGTACAGAGATTTTGTATTAAATTTTGCACAGGTAAATTAGACGTGGAATTTGGGTTATTGAATTTTGTAACATCCTGTAAGAAGCATGTCCGATGTAACAGAATTTTAAAAACCATATATTTCTGTTACTATAATTTGGCAATTGCTACTATTTAATCATTTATGATTCCAAACAGTAATATGGCCGTCTGGGTGAATGTATATTGTGTGTTCAAGGCCTAGAAGCGATAAGGACGAGATAGCATGGCAATCACGCCTCACCCTAGCCTTTAGTGGTTCCCAAAGTTTTTGGTCTCGCGACCCCCTTTCGGGTACAATTTTAAACCGCAACCCGTTTTTCGTACGATTTTTAACGGCGACCTCCTCCATTTCAATCAATAATATTTACGCACATATTTGTTGTCTCAGTAATCAGTATTAATTTACATTTTAAGTTCAGTCATTTGGTTAGATCTTCATTGTTGCATTTTTCAGTTTCATAGAGTATTTTTCTACTTTTTAAACTTATTTTGGAAGCCTGTCGCAACCCCCTCGAAACAGCCCGCGACCCCTTTAGGGGTCGCGACCCCCAGGTTGGGAACCTCTGGACCAGTCACTGAACTAGCTTGTAGTCTTCTTGCCGACAACTCGTCCCTATGAGACATTCAGAAGTGGCCCTATCATTTTATGACATAATTTTGAAGATAAAGGTGTATTATACTATTACAAATATGCTACGCCAAGATTTTGAGACCTTAATAGGACCACAAAACAGTTTTTTTTTTGCCATTTTGGGCAGCGTGAAAACAAACTTTAGAGATAAAAGGATGATTTAAGATTGATAAACATACGTACAACGTTATTTTAATGCTATTCCTAAGTAGACATCACTAATGCAAGCTAAGAAGATTTCGGATACACTTGTACCGGGCGACGCTCAGCACACTGCTCGGCGGCCAAGGCAGGCCACCTTAACAGCGAAGTTTTTTTTTGCACTGGTGAGGATGATATGAAGTGAAGAAGGAGCAATGATTGACTACAAAGGTGGCAGAAATAAATGCACCCCAATAAAAACCACGTCGACCAACTCGTATGAAAGTCGAAGTCAGGAAGTCAGAACCATGGCTAAACAATGAAAGTTCATGTAGGTTTTATGAGAATTATTTTAATTTTACGAGTTTAATACAAAGTTGCATTACTACCTCCACATTACCTATACGGACAAACTAAAAAATAAATTTTTTATGTATTTTTATAAGCTTTCACCTTTCAAAATTAACAAACGCTCTGTTGTGACTCACAAGTATACGTGTACATATTTTGCAGGATAGAACTAATCTAAATCCTTAAAACGAGAAATACATGCTATACATATTATACTATATTAAACGACCTGGCTAGAGGAATTAAGATTATCAACAATATATGGGTCTAAATTAAGTGTTAATCCTTAATGTCTATTATCAAAAGGATTTGTGCTGTTATTTACTAAAGAAGAGCAAGTGGGAATTATGCTGTCAAATCCATATGTGGACGTTATATGATACTTATAGTATAGTGGCCTATCTCCAGTAAGTATTTTGAATAGATGCGCAGTTTTCGCAATTATAGGAAGGTTTATACTATGATATCCTTTATTTAGAGTAATATCAATAAACCTTATATATATATATATATATATATAGAGAGAGAGAGAGAGAGAGAGAGAGAGAGCAGGCATGTAACACCATTTTTTTAGTTCCACGCTGCAACATACATAAATCAGTTTGTGGTCCATGGTCGGTAATTTTAGCTTTTGTGTTGATCATATTGTTATTCGTTATCCCGATGGCTTTTCAGAATATACCACGACACCAAGTTTTAGAGAGAAAAAAGAGATAGGAATCTAGGGACGCTTGGCGGCGCACAGCAAGATAAATGACGTGATTTTTTTCCTCTAAGTATCACCTCCACGTAGCGTAAAGAAACGTGAAGCTTTGAGTCAGACGCTAGGGTAGAATAAGAAACAAGGGTGAGGCGATGGGATATAGGTGTGTTTACGTCGCGATCTAGTCACAGAGCGTACGTCTTTTTACCCTCTTGGAAGCAGTGGAACATTTATCCTGACACACTCACACAGACACAGAGAGAGTGAAAAAAAGGGGGTGTGAGAGAGCTGCTACTGCGATCAATGGCGGAAGATTTAACAGTTCTTTCAAAAATGTGGGATCACCGCAAGTTGCTTGTAAGTAAGAAGTGGAAGTTTCTGCAAACAGAATGTCGTGCTGAATATGCTGTCTGAAATACAGGAAGTTACTCAACTTGTTACAGATTTTCGGAGGTGACAGTTCATCAATAATAAGTTATATTTATACAATGTAATTTTATCTTAGCGCAATTTGTAAGGGAGAAATTCACCCTTGAAAAATTAACTTTAAAGTTGTACTTGGGCAAAACTCTGAAACAACTTGAAGTTGAATTAAATTACTGCAGCACAGAATGTATTTCTCACGGTAGGGTGCAAAATGCGATTACAAGCGGCCTGTGTTCTTGCTGCAGTTTGTAAATCTCACCTAATTTGCACTGTACTGCAGCCACTGGTATAATGTGTATGATTTTTCCTTGTAAACGGGGCAACAAGACGCCGAGGACCTTGTATGTTACTTAGAACGTACTTCTCAGAAAGGTGACATGAAATGTTCGCAAAACCCAACGCCTCAATAGTTCTAGTTATTAAAAGGGTGACCACTTCTCTGATTTCCACGAAGGGCAAAGCTTTAGAAACTGTTTGTTGACGAGCTGAAGTTGACAGCAATGCTAATTATTGTGTACATAAATTAAATTTAACTTCATGTCGTTTCATATATATTTTACCATAATACCATTATTAAATTCGATTTCCAGGGGTGAATTTCTTCCTTACAAATTACGATAGGCAAAAATTTCATTGTGTAACTAACTATACCTCATTTTTGATAAGGAATCACCACCAAAAATCTGTAACATAAGTTAAGAAACAGTCTGTATAATTGATGCGTAAAACAAATTCACAAAATATTACTATCATGTGCATGTAGAATAACTTACTTGAGTAAAGCTGAAAGAAAGTTCATTTAGTGTCATAATAACCTGTAAAGTTTGATACATATATTTCTTTATTTAGAGTTATGTATAACGAGCTAATTATGTGTGTATATACATATATATTTATTGAGAACACTTACATGCATTGTTGTGTTTATCACACCCACAATTGGTAACTGTAATTCCCCTCGTTCTATAGCCTTCCATCGCTTCGCCGTTCCGCCCCCGTGCTTCACAACTTCCGACGAAATAGCTACCACAATACCTGGGTCTGCGATTCTCAGATGACTTACTTCGCTTTGGCGTTGCGGTTACGTGCTGTGCAACAATTATAAATTTTGTTGATCAAGTTTACATTACATAAATTACAAATACTTCAAAATAGGGCCATGAGAGCAATAATCATAAAATAAATTTTTTTAAAAATTCAAGACGTTTGCAAAACAGGGTTGGATGAGTATTAAACATTTACTTTTATATAATACACTTATTTTCGTTTTTAAAATCAAAGAAGTCAATTTTCCTAAGTATTTGCAGTCAAAGTTAAAAAAAAAATTAAGATCTACATGCATATGACACTAGGAATAAGTATAACTTTCACATTAAATTGCGGAGAACTGCTTTGGCAAAACGGTCCATTTTTGACAAACGATTGACTGAATTGAGTTAATTACCATAACCATTAAAAGAAATTTAGAGTCTTACAACTTTTAAGAAAATTCTTAAAGAATATGTTTCTGCAGCAAATAACTTTTAATTCAGCGATTTATGACAATATTTAAGGATTTCATACCGTAATGTGTATAAAGTCAATGTCAAAATGTATTGCCATGTGTAATTATTATCAGCCTACTGCTGTAAGAAAGTTGTGTACATGTTTGCATAATTTGATTGTAAATTTCATTTCACATCATGCAACAGTTTATTCATATTCATATCTAAAGAGTTATTGTTCTTTTTAGCCTTTGTACTATTGAAATAAATAAATATAATAATAATATATTGTAATGGGAACATCACATTTATTATAGGGTTTGGTAGATTTTATGATTGCTCTTAAATTCAAATTGTATCTTATTCATAGCATATGTTTTGTTACTTCTATTACTATGTTTATGTGATATCATTTTAATCATTTGACCATCACATATTTATGTTATATTTCATTCTTTTTTAGTTATATTCAGTTCACTGTTACATATTAGTTGTGTTTTGGACAATCACTAGGGCAAAAATACAATATTTTTATCTATGGAGAGAGGTGCGGTTTTTTTGGCAAGAGGAATATTTTAAAAAAATGGTTTTGTGTATTGTATATGGTGCAAAAATTTGTTGAAAGTGAATGTACCATAATGATGTGTGGCAGTAAAACATTTTATTTGTTTCAAGGTTATATAGTTTCAATATAAATTATATTTGTTACGGACTCATATTTTTTTATTTAGTTATTTTTTGAAGACGTACAGTTTGTTACCCAGAGGTAGTCGCACCATGATCTACTAGCGATTCCGGAGCATTACATTTGATTCAACAAATCTACTTTAAAATATCAGAGGTGGCTGAATTTAAAGTAAAAAAATGTATTGAATTTTGATTTAATTTCAGAAAGCAATTTATTCCTAAACTCATCTCATTGTATCAAAATGTGTTGTTGTTTTCCGTCCGTTGCAGTTTGTTTTCTTTATCAATTTTGATTGTAGTTTGATGCAATGTATTGCGTAGTTATTGAAGGAATGACCAGAGTATTTAGTTTTTCAGTCTGTCATATACATAAATGTATATATAAACACAGAGTGTCCAGAAACAGTCGTAATATATACACACCACACGAATCCTGGGCTAATACTTTTCACACACAATGTGGCAACACAACATGTCTTCTAGGTAAAAACGTACAGTGATGTTTGGACTACTTTACATTTGACATATTCAGTAATAGTAAGTTAACAGCAAGGGCGTGTTAGCCACGTGTTACGTGTGGCTGGCACACCCTTATGACATAAGCATTCGATAACTTCAAAATGATACCACTGGCCATAAGACATTATGTTACTCTAACAAACTTAAAATATTAGACCAGAAATATTTTACGTGCCTGTGACTCTAGTTTGAATTGTTTGTTTAAATTGAGTACGCTAGTGAGATTTGGGGGACGTTATGACAACTAACACGTGTTGTATGAACGATAATGTAGGGTGCCAAGTGGTTTGATTTTATTTTTACGTGAAACTTCTAACGATTTTCTCATCCCGTGTGTCCACACAAATAACACACACTTGAAATAACAACGTTTAAACATGCAGAATTTTTATTATAATCATGGTTTTGGGGCCCTGCAACGAAACTAAAAACAGCATTCTTTTGTACTTACGTCAGCAAAAAAGTACCACTCAGATTCATGAGAACAATGACATGCAAATAGCTTACGTAAGCCGAAATGATGAGGTATTCGATGCTACCTACAAATAAAAGTGCAGAGTCACGACTCAAAATGCCTCAGAAAAATTAATACTAGAAAAAATACTGCGCGCCACTTAGTATGTAACGTGCAGAAAAGTCGGCCTAATCACCCATCGGTTTTCGTGCCTTACACCTGGAAAATTACAATCACAACATACGCCTCTTAACAGCAATATTTGAGAGCTGACGATGTTGAAATATGGTGGAAATGGAGCTGTAGCGGAATGCGAGAGGAAGGAAATGAATTTTGAGAAAATACGCTGGCTAGCGGTATATGCCAACACCAACCATTGCCTTAATTGTTGGATTAAGAGAGATCACGTGTCCAGAATAAGGAACAGAGCAGAAATAGGAGTAACGCATTTGCAGGTACTACATACGTATATACGAACATCAATACGTATTTACGATAAGTGTTCGACTTGCCCCCCCAGGTGGCAACAGCGGATCAGGTTGGCCTGGACTCGTGCATAAATGTTGGACTTGGCAAATACGCAATCAAATGTGGGTATCACACGTGCTATGAGATCTTTCTGGCTAGTAACAGGCGTATCATTAAACAAGGAGTTGACATAACCCTGTAAATAAAATCTAATGGAGTTAGGTCTGGAGATCGTGCCGGTCAGTGGATGGGCCCTCCTCTGCCTATCCATCAACCTGCAAACGTGGTGTTAAGATGGCGGCATGCGGTAGCAGAAAAATTTGGTCACAAACTAAATAGTAATACAGACGTGAAATGACGTGGCGGCTCGTTTGATATAGGCGAACTTGGCCGCTTATTGGCTGCCCGAGGCTGTAGACTCCAGCCCCGTGTCTGTTTGGCTCCTGCATGTTACTACAGGTTTCCTATTGGCCTGGCTGCCGAATAGCAGAGCAGCTGCCTCACGCTGATTGGCAGTAGGTGTTTCCGC